>APFE030415116.1:0-27084 GCA_000404065.3 Pinus taeda
TATAAATGATGACATATTTTCTTTGGAAGACATTTATTTTTTAGTTAAGTAGCTATCTAAAGAGGAATTTAATGACATTGAAGGCTTGGACGCTATTAAATTTAAAATAAAAAAGACCTATCATCATCCCACAAATACACAAGATCTTTAATTTAGTAGTAAAGCAAGGCTTCATTAATCCCTGGGTGCAAAGCCCTATTGTGCCTATCTTGAAGAGTTTAGATAAAAGCATCCCCTTTAATTACAACAACATCATGAGTAGACACACTTTAGCCATGTTGTAAAATATTAATTTGGAAAAAAGGATTATCCTTTGGCTTGAAATCCATGGTAAAAGAGCTAAATTTGAAGCTAGGTTTATGAGGAATTATTCAACCATGGAGCATCTTGTTACTCTTAGGATACTTAAAATGGAATGTTAAAATAATAAAACTTATCTCTCACTATGGCTTTTCTACTTTAGAAAAGATTTTGACAAAAAAAAATTATTCTTAGAAGAAAGCTATGGAAGAGGCTAGAAGAAATAATAGTTCATTTTGAGTTTAGGGTTATTATGACAAAGATGTATGAGAAAATTATTTAGAATCTTATGACAATTGAGTGTTGGCGGAAGGAAATTATATGAAATATTATAGTCAAGCAAGGGTGTCCCTTATCACATACCATTTTTGACATATAAATTCATAAGCTAGAAGAGTTGTTGGGCCAAGTTGAGTAGTATTGTCATTACTTCTTTTCTATAAGGTAATGATGTTGTTGTTTTCATAAAGAGCCACTATGATTTTGGAAAGAAACTCAAAAGTCTCTATAATTTCTACTCCATGATAGATATGACTATTAATAGCAACAAAACTAAATTCATGATATTTAAATAAAAAATGATGCATTGTGATACATTAGTATATGACAACAACTCCTAAAAAAATCTCCTCATACAAATATAAGAGAATCAATATCTATCATTCGCCCATTTAAAACTATTACCTTCATAAAACAATAAATGGAAGTTAGAAAATTTACTATAATTAACAATACCCAATCATTTAAAAAAATCAAATATAATGAAAAATATATAACCAAAATCAAACCTAATCAATCACATCGATTTCATTTAATAAACATTGATTTCATTTAATAAATATAAAAAATTCTAATCGAACAAATAAATAAATAATTTTTTAATGGTCGTTACTGAGAGAGCTTGTAACTAATATTTCATAAAGCAATCAATTAGATGCACGAGTCCCTATGTGGACAATCGACTCTGTAAGGCTAATCAGAAGTGCCGTTCGTAAGCAAGGAGTTACCGAGAGAGCTTTAACTACTATTTCATAAAGAAATCAATTAGATGCACGAGTCCCTATGTGGGCAAGCGAATCTATAAGGCTAATCAGAAGTGCCCTTTGTCAGCAAGGGATCACAACGACCACTGCTTCAACTGGATCTTTAACCATTAAAAAGGAGTTGCCGTCAACGGCCGTGCAAGATTCCTTAGCCTTGGGAGTTCGTACCTGAAATAAGTGACTGTCGAAGATGAAAGGTTTTAATGTGAACCGTAGAACTTAGAATCCCCAGTCAGCGGCATGTTACTTGTAAATAAAGATCCTTCCAAAAGCACGTATGTTGTCATAAAGGTACCGAATCTGTAGATACCAAGGTACACAACTTTAAATGATTTCTTAAAAATGATTGTAAAATGCTAATTATTATCCTATGGAGAGCATCTGGGCGACAGAGACCGAAGGGTTACAATAAACACAATTTTACATTATTTTTTAAAAAAATACGGCAAAATACTATTTATTATGCTAGGGAAAGGATCTGAACAACAGAGGCCGAAGGATCACAATAAATCCGATCTGGAAATTTACAAAGGAAACACAAAAGATGTATGGCAAGTGGATCAAATCGTTGATTTACCACTGAAATTATTACTTGTTTCTATTACAACATGGCAGGGACTCTTCGGAAGCATTTAAGCTTTATGTTAACGCAAATGTAAGGGAGAAATACCTATCTAGATATGCTTATGTTAACGCAAATATATGGGTGAAAGAACTGTGTTAATGCAACTGTATGCGAGTAATTCCAGCTGGCAGCATGTTACTTGTAAATACAGATCCTTCCAATAGCACGTACAGATACATATTATGATTGCACGCCAAGACAGGGTATTTTCCGAAGCATCTATGCTTTATATTAACGCAAATCTATAGGAGAAATATCTATGTTAATGCAAATATATGGGAGAAATATCGATGTTAATGCAACTCTATGCAACTAACTCGAGTTGCCAACATGTTACTTGTAAATACAGCTCCTTCAAATCGGACATACAGATACCAAAGACTATGTTGTCATAAACGTACTGTGCTGTAGATACCAATGTACCAACTGTACATGATTTCGAAAAAAAATATTATAAAATGCAGTTTATTATGCTATAGATCCGATCTCGATGACAGACACCGAATGTCGCAGTAAAGCTGATATGACAATTTACGGATGAACAGCAAAAGATGTACGGAAAATGGTTCATATCATTGAGAACAAGAATTTAGCACAGGGTATATTCGAAAGCATCTACCCTTCCATTCAGAACAAGAATTTAGCACAGGGTTGGTGGGAATAACAAGTTGGCGAGAGCTCCCAGTGGAGCTGGTCATAAAATTGTTATGACGGCAAAGCACACTTGCCTTCATAAAGACTACGAGGATAATACGACAACAAATAAGGATGGAACTGAGATTTTTCCAGCGGGTCATAGCCCAGGAATAGGGCACGATGAACCCCCTCCAGTGTGACAATTTTGCTTCATGGGGGAGCCATTGCGGTCAGGGTTACCGAGCCTTCTATATACTAAGTTTTCTTCTATCTGCGTTTGCTTTTAGATACTAAGTTTTCTTCCATCTACGTTTGCTTTTAGATACGTACGTTTTCTAGCTTTTCTTCTATCTACGTTTTCGTTTAGATCAATCATAATTCTCTACATGTAGAATCTTCTGACAGAAGAATCACATTCCTAATGTTATCAAATTCTCCGAGATGCGTATTTAACTTCTGTGTACGTGTAAGATGATTTTATGCAATCATATGTGTTTACGTGTAAGATGATTTTATGCAATCAAATGTGTTACGTGCAAGATGAACTCGCGGGAATGAATTCTCAAATACGATGACCAATGATGATTTGATGGTCTGTTTGGTTTAACCTTCTTTAATAAATATAAATTATTAAATTAAATATAAAATTTATTAATTTAGTTTCAAATATTATTAAATAAATATAAGATATACCAATCATATTATTTTAATTTAAATTAGCTAGGTTTTGGATATTTATACACATTTATTTAGTTCTTTTATTATATAATTTACCTAATTTAACTAATTTCTTAGAATAATAATAATTAAATATAACAAGGTTATTATTGGTTTGACTCGGGTCATTAGGTCAGAATTAGCCGTTGGCAATGTAACCGTTGGAGTCTCTGCACATACTATTTAACAAGCTAAGCTGGATTGGTTCTTCAACTTGTCCTGACGATGAACAACACTAGTTGGTTCGAAACGTGTCGACAAAAGAATATTTATGTGATTACGCCGAAAATTCTCTAAACAATGTTATGGATCACAGAAGTCTAAATTCCTTAATCAATAGAATAGCCGACTGATATTTTTCGTCGGGGGAGAAACATTGGTAATTAAAAACGGCTAGCAGTCGGAGAACAAGAATGTCAAGAATAATTTAAAAGTGCAACCTAATTGTTAAATCACTGGAAGCTCTTTAGCTGTCTTGGCATGATTGTGAAATATTTTTAACGCATTTATCGGTTGCATTTTCAGCTAAAACCACTGCATATGTGTACCTTTAGACTTACTTAATATACCCCAAACATGTCTATATTCCTATTTGCTTCATTCTTCATTAACTTTTCGAATTTCAGCAACATATGTGCGGGTGATATAATCAATTCTCATTTCCTACAATTCAGTCCCACATATTTGTAACACACCTCTTAGCCTAATTTGAGAATTTCTTACTAGGCTCTCATCCTTCAAAATTTGCCTTGGATAAACTCAAGATTTAATTGTCTTTACAAGCAATATCATTCTATCATTACATGATAAAATATTATTCATGCAACCATACTCATATTCTTAACAATTGAACAACATCAAAGTAAGGAACCATAATATCGTATTCTTCTTCTATTCTTTACAGGATCCAAGATGTAGAACTTTAGATTCATTTATAAGACTTATATATCACAACACTCTTAAGCATAATTTACAATTTGGAGAAAGGAACTAATCATGGCATCCAACCCATAAAATTCTTTGATTATTCCACACAAGTATTATTTGAACACTATCATAAGTCTACTATAGCTAGCATGGCCATGCATCATGATCAAAAGTGTTACTGACCTAACCTTTATTCAACATGCATAAGTAGGTAAACTAGCCTCATTGGATGCAATTCCTATGACGCATAATGCATGTCATCGACAACTTGAACCATAAATTATACAATTTGAAGCATTACGCCATAACTATTTTGCATGCATCACTATCTCATGCATAAATATTTGCTGATTTAAAATAGATATATCACATAAAGTTAGAGGAGTACTATGTTCTTTCACTAAATTTAATGGTGATCAAATTTAGTTTCAATAGATATCTAACACATCCATTCATAAACAAAGTTACTACAAGCAATTCCACTTATTCATGCAGGTTCTACCATGAGCAACATGTGTCTGATAGCTCCTTGACCCAAGTATTACCAACTACCTACTATGCTTCCCTTACTAACTCTACACTTGGATGCAATAAGAGTCACATGCATAAGGATTCAATCATTCTCATAATAAAGATAACACAAACATCTATACCTCTGAGCTGAACGATTCCACAACATAGAAAGTAAGGAGACCACATACAATATCTCCCATGCAAGTGAATCCAACTAGATTATAAGAGAGAACACCACTTGGAAAACTGAGCACCAACACCCAACCTAGAACTGACTCCTCCAGTTTACCCAAGCCGAGGTTCTTGCGATGGATTGACTACCCCTTGTTGATCTCTGCAATGGTTATTTAATACCCTCTTTCATGATATGCTTTCCATTAGTGGCGTCCCGTTCTTATGGATATTTTTATCCATTTGCCTAGGATTTCCTCAGAAAAGCTTGCCTTTATCTCCCACAAAGCTTTTCCTCACAAAAGATTTCATTTCTCCCTTGCGAAGCTTTTATGTTTTTCTCAATGAATATTTACCTCCAATCCATCCAACTTTTTTAGAATTGAATCTAGAAGCTTTATCATGAAAGAATTATCCCTTCCCATTCACCAATTGGATTTGGCAAGAATCTCATCTCTTGGTGTCTAACTTTTCCAAGTGATTAATTTATTTATTTTATTTAATAATGAAGTATTTATTTTCCTTGTTACACATTAAACCTAGCTTTTTTGATCTTAGGTTAGCAAAGTTTTACATACGAGGGGTGTTACATACCCCGCCCCTTAAATTTACATTATCCTCAGTGTATTACTATATCTTATAATGTTATTTCCTTTTTCATAGGTAGTTGTTTTTGAATTTACATGCTCCCATATTCTGGCCATCTGATGCATATCTTCTGATAGAAATATATTAGTTACAAAGGAGTTCTCCCAGCACATCTCCTTCCCTTTCTACTTGTAAAATTGGTTTCAATCAATTTTATGAGAGATTTTAGATGGAGAAACTCAACTATGTTTACCACAATTAATATCATAATTTGATATACAGTACGACTATTTGAGTAGCTATAGCTTATATTTCCCGTCATTTATTTTATTTGAAGAAATGCATGTTCTTCCCCTGCATTCTTCCAAGCCTTTGTGTTCTTGTCAAACACTTGCTTCTTGCAGTTTCTCTGCATGCAATAAGTCAACTAGCACATTTTCCAAAACAATATGTACAAAATATCATATCAAGTTATCTCACACATAACCATCAAAATCATTTATACCCATCAATTATAGATAACCTGTAATCCTCATAGGCCAGACTCATACTTGCATGCATATAAAACTAAAATAAAACCCTGATACTTATCCTTGAATCACTTCTTAGCTTTCTTCTTTTGTACGCACTCCAGGTTGTTTGGCATACCAAACAATCACCTAGTGTCTTCATGTGTACTTTCACATAGTGTTTATTACACACACAACTAAACATGTCATATATAATCATGAAATACATGTATTCATGCTACCATATGTACTGCTTGTACATAATACCATTTGTACCACTATTACGACATACCAGTGTCCATAGCATGATCTGCATGACATATACTTCAATCACATGTTTCTATCCATGTTAGTATTATCCGAAAAATTCCTTCATTTATTTATATTACCTTTAGGTAAGTGGAACAAACTGTGCTCAGTATATCGATAGGAGAATAAGAAATTTCCTAGACTTGTTCATCTTCTTCAACGAGTGAAAATATTTATGTCAAAGTATTCAAGTGCTTTTGTTTAGAAATTCATTTTTCTTGTGTCATGTGGTTGCACCTCAATGTCATAGAAGAAATCATGCATACTATAGCTTTATCATACCAATAACTTTGAGTTTGGATATTAAATCTCTCATATGGACATGGTTTTAACAATAATGGAATATGAATTCTGCTTAATCATACTATATTTTCTTATCTAATCACATCATATGCTCCTTTTACACCTCAACCTCTTATTGTACTTGAATAATTCAGTGTAGGTATGACATCATTTCCCCTTCATGAGTTATAAATGAAAGTTTCAATGTTTTCAATTCCACACCCTTTAAGTTTTTATGCACTATGTGAATGAGGGTGTGATCCTATGGTATTTACATGTTAAAACCTATTTTTAACATTAAATAACCCTTAAAAAAAGAGACATTATCAATTTTATTAACATGAATTCCCATGTGGTTTATGGAACAATTCTTGTGTTTTTGTATTCAACCCAGACAACATTATCAATGGCATCTGTCAGGAAAACTTCTCAATATTATTTGATAAGAATTAGTGATACAAAATATGTACATCAATTTGTATGATTGTCAAATTTATTTGAATAGATTGTTGGATAGCATTTTATTGAAACAATTGTATACACGATCTCGATTACCAGTATCATTTAGCCATCAATATAGTGAATTCATCATATTAATCTAGGAACGATTTGTTGCATACCTTGTTATCCTTTCCCTTATCTTACTTGATGCATGTCAAGCCCCAAGGGTTAGCTCAATCAGTCAAGTTGGGGCCTCGCCAGATGGGAGGTCATAGGGTCAATTCCCGAAAGCTCTTCGGGTTAGGTCTTGTTGTAGGCCGAGGGGCATCAGCCCAGATTTTTCCAGTGGATGTAGCGCCACCCGTTGACCAAAGGTGTCCATGAACCATGCAAAAAAAAAAAAAAAAAAAAAAATCTTACTTGATGCATGTGTTATTTTACTACTAACATAAGGTCCTTAGATTATCGTAAGTCGTAATTATGTGAAACCTTTTTGGTTTACCAAGAACTTTCCTATTAATTCAAACCATCATGTTCTGAATCTAGTGTACCATTCTTGTTACTAATTATGCTGCTTTGAATTTCTCTAATGCATCAACCACCATCATATCTAGTTTGAAAGTATACTTTACTCAGCTAAGTAAAAACCTATTGATTATTATTCCCTCATCAGTTTTCTTGAAAAATATAATTTCAAGATCATCTATCCTTCTATTCAAAGCATATTTCTTAATTATTCTTCTCGGTGAGATATTCACTGAACCCCATCTGTATCTAGATGTTTATGTTCATTAAGGTTGTGGAGTTTGAGTTTGCCCATTCTAATTCATATTAGAAATTTGAGTGATCTTTTGAGAATGTGCTCATAAGCTTAATATTGTCTTTCTACTATCAACCAAGAAGCACGAGGAGTTGTTTTTACCTCTAATTATGTATTTACACTAGAGGTACTTCTGGTGTCAATCCCATTGACCTTATTATCCTACCATTATTAATGTATAATGTATTATTTAATATGTATACAATATGTTGTATTATATTTTTGCACACACTTCACAATCTCATCCCTATTTTAGGTTAGATTGGAATGTACTTTATGCCTCTGGCATATTTCAGTTATGATATTTCTTTTCTTAACAAGAAACTATAGGTTCCAAACTATGAATGTTTAATTAACTATGCATAATAACATGGTAAGGTTTTGTTCCCTCAATTACTATGTATCATGAGCATTTTCTTATTAAAATGTTTCATCCATTGACATACTATATCCAAAGTGAATTACATCATTACTTGCATGTGCATTGATCAACACATCAATATGAAATTGAAAAAAAAAAATTAAGATACCTAGTCCCATATTATATACAAAGACATGTCTTTCATATCTCATCCTTTCTTAGGGTCCTTTAAGCATAGCTTTATTTCCTTAATTAGAAACCATATAACTCATAATTTGATTTTGATATGGGTAGAATAATGTGATGACTATATCACAAGATTTCATCAAACTTTGAATCCAATACCCACACTTTTACTTAGTTCTCTACTAACCATGTATTCACTTTAGTAATTGTGCTAAGAATGGCATTTTTAGGTTTCTGCACAAGACTGGTTACAAAAGGCTATAGCTACCATCATATTAGCACCCCATTTTGTAGTCCCTATATTTTCAAACTTGAAACTAGTTATTCAACAACACATGCATATGAGAGCAATTAATATTTACACATTCAAGAAAATATTATGTTGCAACATATAACTCATTATTTTCAAGCCCAATGGGGCATCAAGAGAGACACTTTAATCTTGTGACCTTGAATCTTCAGAACATTAATCAACAATGGAAGTATATAAACAACTTTGACTTTTGTCATGTTGAATATGGATTAACATGAGTCAGCCATTTTGACTCGAATTTGTTAAATGAATGATCAATGTTTTGCTAGAATAAGATTTTGCATATTTCCAATAACTATACTTCTTATTTGGATAAAAAAGATATGCAATATTTCTTAATCAACCAGAATAAAAATTGTTCATTCCATATCCCTTTCCCTTTTTAGAATGTAGCCCATATTAATATCTACATGCAACATTGGTTAGTCACACTGAATTTTGCAAGTTTCCATGCACATTAATTTTGTTTTTTTCATGCCCTCCATTTAAACACAAATAAAGGTAACCCGACTTATAAAATTAGACTATTCCCTTTGCATTGTATCACACTAAAAGATATAATCAAATTCCACCTAGGATTTTTTTTAAATTTTTAATTTTTTTTTTAAATTTTTAAAGAAAAGAAGTCTGAGTCTCAATGGTTGTGTTTAATAATCAAATCCCTAAGGTTATTAAAATAGGTATAATACATATCAATTATTGGATAAATAAATGTCAAACCTTACCTCCTACGGAACAGATTCGAGGGTATATACCAGGTTCATCAAGCTTTCAAGCAACAACGTCTTTAGTTTCATCCTCAATTAAAAAAACTCACTTTCTTATTGCTCTCTAAATAACCCATCTACACTTATCTATTTATCGTTAACATCTTTATCATTATTTAATAGTATTACTATCCTCTTAAATTTGACAAAATGTCGCATGTTCCAAATAGGAAGAGAATCCAGAGCGACCTCTGGTTTGGGCAGAAATCCATATATAAGAACCCATCCTTGAATGTACCATATTTCCAAGCTGTGAAATCTCAAAACAACACTCAACACATCTCGTCAAAACAATCGAAGCGACTACGTGAAAATTCCTGACATGATTGAGATAATATTTTACAAGGTTTGGCATAGTTTAGATACTCCATCTACAAGGGGTGTATGTAAGCATAAAAGCAGAGGTTGCATTTATCACGAAGTAGGACCACCATCCCATGAAGGCCTCACGACTAATGCCAATCCATGTGTTGTTGCAACATGAGTTGTACAATATGTATACATATAAGGATGTATAGATCACTAGAAACCACCAAGGCAAGCTCAGTATGAATGGTGCCGCTAGTAGACCGAATCCTAGCTTGTCTAATCCAACCCAAGTTATCAAAATGTGGAGTAAAAATGTTGCAACAGAAATATGGGCCACAATGTTCTGAGATTGCAAAAATCTCTACATCGGAGCGTTCATGGAAAATGTAAATAACTGGGGAATAATTCCTGTTTCAAAGAGAGCTCCAACAACAACAACTTCTTTCGAGAGCTCCAATACAGGATCTGCAACCTAGTAGAAGATGCCTTAAGTGATGATGTATCAATGTCGTCCTGGCGTGTATCGATACAACTAGATTTAATACACAGTTACACCTCACATTATATTTCAAATAAAATGTGCATGTGGAGGTCAAAGGTATTGAGTGGGAGAGCATCCTCTGTTCGTGACCTTACGCTCTCTTCAGGTTAAGATGTGATTGTTTGATCGGTGGTTTTGTCCTATTGATTGGCATGCAGGTCACCTTTACAACTAGAACCCTAATTAAAGGTACATACTCCTTTCTGTCTGAGAGTCGGACTCAATCGAGGTCCCTGGACACCCATGAAGAATTTATGCCTCGTAATTTACATCGAAGATGGTATGTTCCTTTCCCATTGTCCTGGGTGCACTCAATTTCTCAACAATATGATGTGTCTAACTATCTGACCATTCCCCCATCTAACTCAACTCTCATCGATCTTTGCTTGGCGCATTGTATGGTTATATAATGAGAACTACCAATGATAATGATAAGATTTTGATGCTAAGGATAAACACTATCCACAGGAATGTCGGGATAAGTGTTATCCCACTACTTGCATCAATAGAGAATTTCGGCAGCCATAATTGTTTCGGAAATGGCAACTCACCAGGCCATTGCACCTGACCCACTTCTAGATTAGTGGATAGAAAAGTGGCGTTGGATTGCAAGGAAAACCCCTGTCCTTAAGATGATTTTCTCAGGAATAAGAAAATGATGTTGTTCTTTAAAGTTGTTGTTTTTAATTTAAAACAAGAAAAGACACCCGCCTCTTCATTGACTCCAAGAAGTAAGCCTTGCAAAAACCAGCGCCAGAGATTGTGTGGGGGCACACCCTCTAAACATTCCTATCATGCATTCACTCACAGACTCCACTTTCCATCGATGCATGTGAGGTAATTATGTTCAGAGAAAAGGTCCACTTGTCATCGACACATATGACATAATTACATTGAGAGAGAAGGATTACGGATTGATCCAACCTATTGAATTTAATAATTTCTAGTTGAGAAATCATCAAATCGTTTGCACTTTCAAAGGTCAACAGATCTGCAACTGCAACCAAAGAGCTAATGACTTGAGCTATCAAAAGATCTGGTGTTCTCTTGGTTTTGGAATGGAGTCGTCATCCTACTCTCTTGGTTATGTGTTCGATTATTTGTGTGTGCTCGGGCAGTGTTGAGGCCTGGACTATATATTTGATATGATTCCCTCAAAAAACCCGCCCTTTTTAGGGAAATGTAGTGCCTCTTACATAGCTCCCCATCCGCATACCAATTTGATCTGCTTTTCATAGGAGATGAATCGGTTGGGCCGATCGAATATGGTGCAATGTTACTTTTGTTGACCAATCAACTACTTTATTTACATGACTCACTACTTTATTCTTATGTTCATATAAACAGGTTTAATGTCGACTGTGGATTACAATTTCTTGTTAGGACAAAGTTGGTTGTACGTTATGATAGTAGTGGTTTCACTAACTCGTATCCATCCGTCTCAATAGACATGAATTTATTAGAATCAATTCTAATAGTTAATGCAGTATTTCGTACTAAACAAGAAGCTTATATGATATGTGGAGCACAAATGATATTTTTTGGCTTCGTCCCTCACGCACTTACTTGACTTTATGGTGTTGTGTACTTAGATAGGATGAAAGATTGGTCAAAGGGATGATCTTCTTCAGATTTTAATTAATTCCTTTACACAATTTGAAAACACAATTAGCTACATGCTTGAGAAGTAATAAAGATTTCACTTCTTACAAAAATATCAACTTTTAGCCGTACCAAATTCCATCATTTTTCATAGCCCCAATACATATATATATAGAGAGGGGGAGAGAGAGATGTTATTGCTTCACCATGCCCCTCTAACAAATTATTTTAACATTTAATTACAACGATTATGAGTTTTAATGCCTTAAGACATTATTCTAAAACTCATTGGAATAGAATCTACAACCCATCATATCTACTAGGTGTGGATTGGTCCATAGGCTGAAATGTTTGAACTTAAAGCTCCGATACCATTTGTAATACACCCCCTGAGCCTAATTTGAGAATTTCTTACTAGACTCTCATTCTTTACAATTTTCCTTGGATAAAGTCAAGATTTAACGGTCGTCACAAGTAATATTATTCTATCATTACATGAAAAAATATTATTAATGCAACCATACTCATATTCCTAACAAGTGAACAACATCAAAGTAAGGAACCCTAATACTCGATCCTCCTTCTATTCTTTACCAGATCAATGATGTGGACCTTTGGATTCATTTATAAGACTTATATATGAGATCAACCCTCAAGCATAATTTGTAATTTGGAGAAAGGAACTAATCATGGCATGCAACCCATAAAATTCTTTGATTATTCCACACAAGCATTAATGGACCATTATCTTATGTGTATTGTAGCTAGCATGGCCATGCATCATGATCATAGTCCTGTCGGCATAGTCAAAAGTGTTACTAACCTAACCTTTATTCAACATGCATAAATAACTAAACTAGCCTCACTAGATGCAATTCCTATGACGTATAATGCATGTCATGGACAACCTAAACCATAGACTATACAATTTGAAGCATTAAGCCATAACTCTTCTATATGCATCACTATCTCATGCATAAATATTTGCTGATTTAAATCATATATATCACATAAAGTTAGAGGTTTACTATGTTCCTTCACTAAATTTAATGGTGATGAAATTTAGTTTCAATATTTATCACACACATCCATTCATAAGCAAAGTCAATATAGGAAATTCCTCTTGTGCATGCAAGTTCTACCATGAGAAACATGTGTTTGATAGCTCCTTGACCCAAGTATTACCAACTACCTACTATGCTTCCCTTACTAACTCTACACTTGGATGAAATAAGAGTCACATGCATAAGAATTCAATCATTTTCATGAAAAGGATAACACAAACATCTATACCTCTGATCTGAACGATTCCATAACATAAAAAGTGAGGAGTAAACATACATTATATCCCATGAAAGTGAATCCAACTAGACTAGAAGAGAGAACACCACTTGGAAAATTGAGCACCACCACCCAACCTAGAACTGACTTTTCTAGTTCACCCCTGAGTCGAGGTTCTTGCGATGGATCAACTACCTCATGTTGATATTTGCAATAGGTACTTAATGCCCTCTTTCATGATATGGATTCCATTAGTGGAGTCCAAATGTTATGGATATTTTTATCCATTTGCCTAGGCTTTTCTCCATAACTTTAACTTCGTGGAAACAAAATTTTTAACCCATTTTCAACAACTAGTTCATTATGATATTGGTACCAAACTATTTAGTTATTTAAAACAATCTAAGTCGACTCACATCTCTGATCATATCCATAAATTGAGATGTACCCATCTCTTAGTCAAGGTTTTCATTCCATATCAAATTTTAGTTGAATGGTTTACAAATTCTCTTCTTCCCATTATCATGGAAGATGTTTCCAAGGGAGGTGTCATCATGGAAGAGCAATTAATTTCTCATGCTGAATACTTAGACTTAGTCTACACTCAATATGGCACTTTCTTCGAAAAGAATCCTAAATTTACCTTGCCCTACAAGTGAACCCATTATTACATCTCCTACAAGATGAGGATCTAATTCCATTGATGGTATTATAGGTTCTGTTATCTAGCTGTTTAAGGGGAAAAGTAAAAAATCTAAAAATAATCAGACTTTGGCCATAAAAGATACACCATCTGAAATCCTTCCTCTATAAACTATTTCCGAGATCAACGTTATAGAATCATATATTGGCAAGATGAAATCAACCGGGAATAAGAAGAACAGGAAAGGTAAATTGAAACAAAATGCTCCTTCAAAGGAGAAACCTGCTAAAATTGAGCCTACTGATGAAAAATGAAAACTTCGATATCCTTTCCTTATTTGAAATGAGGATCACTATATCAAGGAATGCCCACATTGAGCAAAGGTTTCTAAATTCATTAAAGGTTCTCCAACTCGGATTGTTTTGAAGGAAGCATTTCTGCCTAAAGATAGAAAAATGGTTTCTCATAGCACATCTTCCTCTTCCACATCACAAGATATCCTGATGATGTCTTCACAAGAAGTTCTGGTAGCTACGAGATCCAAAGATTATGGATCCGAGCATCCTTTTCCAAATGGAAATGAAGCTAGTTCGTCTAGCCAACCTTTCAGTTCAATTCCTCGTTTTCCTTCTAAACCATTATAGATTGGGAATAAAAATCCTGATATGATGATATGAACATCTCCCAAAGGTGTGCTACAGAAATCAAATTTCAACCGACATGCTAGAGCTGCACAAAACTACAACATTGTTGAAGACCTGGCTATGTCACCTTCCGCAATGTTAGCTCTAGATGTTTGAAAACATGCTTGACACAAAGAGAGATTTTATTGTTAGCCATAGGAGATATCGATCTGTAGGATCCTAACTTAATTATATTTGATCATGAGAGTCATATCCCGAGACTCCCTCATCAACTGGCAATCCAAATTCCAGTTTTTGTTAAAACTAGATGAGTATTTCATATAGTTGTTGATTAAGGAGCTTCTATGTGCATTATGTTGATTTCTTGTTGTAAGATTTAGGTTCTCCAACCAATAATCAATTGCCTACCACTCTAAAAGCCTTTGGTGGAAGAGGTTTTCATCCATATGCGATTCTAAAATTTTTTCTCATAGAGCTAGTGGGAAAAATAGTTGGAATCAAAGCTGAACTTGTGGATGGTCAACAAGATTACAACATTTCTCTTGGTCGAAGTTGGAGCTATGCTATGCGAGTAGTGGTATCGCCATTGTTTCAAATGAAACAATTTCACTATAAGGGAAAAATTGTCAAAGTAGACCAGTTTCCTTACTAAACTTTAGACCCTTACTTTGTGGCTACCATACCTTTTGTTAGAAAAACAAATTCTCCTTATGAAGATATTGGTGTTAGTTTACTCAAAGACTCATCATTGATGGGAACCTTTGTGATGCCTCTAATAAATTTTCCTTCTAAGTTTTAGGAGGTAAACATGATTACATCAAGAACTATATAATCTCCTGATCCATGGATAGTGCCTTAGAGTTTGAGTTATCCTCTTATGGAAGTGAGATGCCTTTGAGCCATTTTGAATTGGCTTATCAGGAAGTACAACTGTTTTCTGACTTAGCGTCTATAGATATTGATCGAGTGGATACGATAAATGAATATTATTCTCCTCTGCTTTGGTTAGAACCTGTTTCATTCTCTAGTCCTTTTTGTAATATGTTTCCAACTAACAAAAGTATCACCAAGGTCATGAATTTGGATGAAATTCCATGAAATGATCGCCATCATCATTTATCATTTCTACCTATCCCTGACAAAATTGAGAAGGATTTTTTGCATATGTTTTCATCTAATATAGTAAATAGTACATAATCACCCATTTTAATATTTCAATCTGGATATGAAAGAAATTTGGGGAATATATCTACAAACATTGAAATTGACATCTTAGTTAAAACAGGAATTGTTGAAAATATTCACATAGCTGCCTCGTGCTCAATCGAAGACATTCGAATAGATAAGGCCCTATTTGAAGAATTATGCGACACTTTTTCTAGGTCCTATGAGGAATTGCCAGGAATTGATCCAACCATTGTAATACATCAAATCAAGACTTAGCCAGACACCAAGCTTATCAGACAATGATTACTTCTGTTGCATCCAAGAAAATCTACAACGATTAAGGTTGAGGTCACAAAACTCTTCAAAGTAGATTTTATGTACCCGGTTCCCTAAATTGATTGGGTATCCAATACCGTGCCTGCCAATAAGAAATAAGGAACCATTAGATTATGTGTGACTATAAGGACATCAATAAGGATTGTCCAAAATACAAGTATCCTACTCCCTATGTCGACGAATGAGCCAAAAATGAAATATCTTCATTTATTGATATATTTTCTGCCTACAATCAAATCAACATACTCCTAGGTAATCAACATAAAACCACATTCATTTTTGCATGGGGGACTTTTTCATATCGAAAACTCCCATTCAATCTAAAGAATGCAGGTGCAACTTTTCAACGGGCTATGTCTTATGCAGTTCATTATATCAAGAATATTGTGAAACCATATTTGGATGACTTGCTAGCTCATTCACTATGATGGGAAGACCACCCAATTTACTTGACAACAATTTTCATCAGATGTCGCTACTATAATATTCACTTGAATCCACATAAGTGTGTTTTTTGTGTGCAATCTGGTTGATTTCTAGGGCTTCTTGCCTCAAAGGAAGTCATTCGTGTTGATCCACTAAAGGTTGAGGCTATCTTTAATTTACCTCCTCATTGCAATATTCACCAACTCCAAATTTTGTAAGGGAAAGAAAACTTTCTACATCGATTCATCTAGAACTATGCTAGGTTCACTAAGGTTTTTACTTGACTTTTGAAAAAGGGAATCCCATTTATTTTGGATGAAGTTGCTCAAAAATCCTTTCATACACTTTAATATGCATTGATCCATACACCATTGTTGCATCCTCCCGATTATCACCGAGATTATTTGTTATACTTAGCAACGTGTGATGTCACCATTAGTATGGTCCTAATTCAGGAAGATGATTCAAACGAATAGTGTGTGTTATATTACTTAATTTGTAATTTGACCAAAATCTTCACGTGATAAACCACTTCAGTCATCAAAATATGTCTTATGACTTTGCGCTTTAGGGAGAAATCTATTACACATAATTTTATGGCATTAGGTAAATGACCATCAATTTGGATCTTTTTTGTCCACGAATGTGCTCTTGAACATTACCCTATAGAGTTTGAAATTAAATCATCCCAAATAAATTGGAATTTTCAGATCCTTTGGTACAAAATCCTTATTTTTTCTATGTTTGCAGTTTCCTAGTCACTTCTTGTGCATACACAAGGAAGACCATTATTATCTCTGTTGAAGTACACATTGTCTTCCACTATGACTTGACATGACTTGAAGTACATAAAAATAAAATGTAAAGTCTAGAAGCATTATTGGTAGCATCTATCCGAACCAACAAGCTTCGAATGAGTGCCTATTTAGTGTTGATCCCTCCCATCATGGAGTAACTCCCCTTCCTTTGTGGAAACTCTATCCCACTAATAGTGGATCTCATCCCTTGGAGAATGGGTCCATAACTTCTCCTCCATAGCCTATAAATCCATTACAGGTCTGAGGTTTGAGGGAGGATTACTAGAAGTAGGTTTATGTTGTGAAGATTAGGTTGGAAGGATTGTCTTGCAAGGGAGAGGGTTGGAGATTGTATAAAGGGCTTGCTACATCAAGGCTACATGGCGGTAAGGCCTTTCTCTACTTTTATGAATATAAACAATTGTTATTTCTCAGTTACATCTATATCGATTTGATTTGTAGGACTCCTTGATAACCTATATGATTTTTGGTTGCATTATTGATCAGTTCATATGTATAATTAGTTAATTGATTCATTTATCTATTTGATTATATGGTGTATACTTTAATCTCTTGTTTGCCTCTGTCTTTATAGATCTCTTTCAGAACATTGCAGGGAAGTTGTTGGGAGTAACAAGAGGACATTTGGAGAATAAAAGAGCACGTGATAAATATATTTGATGGACTTGAGGCATGTTTCATTCTATTTCTTCCAAATGATCTAAACTTAGAGAAAGGTAGTTACAATTATTGTGTGTTTGTTACTAGGGTTCTTAGAAGTCTAGGGAGATCACTCTTGTCCAGGAGAGGGATTTGTCCTCATAACACTCTATAATTTTGGGCATGGTGCCTTTCTCATCTCATTTTCTCTAGAGGGGACCCCCTTCTCGCTCCATAGGTAGCCAAAGAGACAGGAGTACCTCGAGACCGTCGTATGCTGAAGTGGGTCACACTAATGGCACACCACAGAGGTGGTGAAGGCCAAACGAGACGATATACTCCTGATTTATTTGAATGGATGGAAAATCAAATGATCATGATTGAATATTTTCCATATGTAGGCATGGATTACACTTGTGATCTAGATATGCCACTGCTAGCTGGGATGTAGTGGGGTGACCTAGGTAAAAATTTCACGCTTTGGTTATTAACTAATTTTTGAATTTTTGATTTTTTTCTGGCATCCAAAAATAATTATGTGAAATGATCATGCAAATGTGGGCCTGGTGAGACCAGTAAGTCTACATAGGTTTGATAGGCGTGGTGAGCAGCCAGTAGCTCTTGTAGTGTAGAACCTAGACGTAACATAGGCATTGACTGAGATGGAGCAAAACCTTGAGAGGTTGACCCTAGACATCCAAGCTGTCAGGATTGATCACTTGCCTCTCTGCTATCAGAGGCACCCTGTGGGGGTTCTTGGACCTATTAGTCGCTTTCTACAATGAGTAGCTTGCACTGTTGTCTGCTACCATGATCATCGTGTGTAGCTACTAGTCCTAGGGCTAGATCTTCCTTTTTGATGATGTATGAGCATGTTCGGATAATAAAGGCCATGGGTCCTCATGTTGTTGGATGAAATTTTTGCAAAACCACACCTTTTACAGACATTTTACTTAATGAAAACTGCTACTTCTATTTTAGTCTCTCTTGTACAATATATAGATGAGTATTGTTTTGAATTTATTATAGATGTTTACAAATGTGAATGCATCAATAATCAAATGTAATGCAAGATAAATGGGAAAAGTAATAGGAAATCATAAAAATATGCTCAAAAAATAATTTGTTGCACACAAAAAATAATTATGATGTACCCATGGACAGGCACATGCCCCCTGAGACTTGTTTTATTTTCTTAAGTAAATGTTACAGACATATGAAATAAAGGTTTATTGATAAAATCACATAAAATACTCGGTTTAAAAAGGGGCTTGTTTAATTTTTCAACAAGCTTGAAATAGAACTATACTCAAAGTTTCTTTTATATTTTAGAGAGTTTGACATAACAAAAGAACCATCCTCGTAATCACTTGCTTCAGCTTTTAAACGAGGCTGACATAGTAACAAAAGCATCGTCTCAGGCACTTGTTTTATTTTTAACAAGGTTGACATAGTAGAAGAACCATCCTCACAAGTATTTGTTTCATTTTTTAACAAGGTTGACACAATAATAGAAATTTCCTCAAAGGCATTTATTTCATTTTTTAAAGAGGTTGATACAGTAAAAAAACTATCCTTAGGGTATTTGTCATATTCTTTAATGAGTTTGACATAGTAAAAGAACTATCCTCAAGGGTTGTTTCATGCATTCCATTTGGAATAAATAGATTCCAAGGGATACTTCCCAACCATGGCCTCCAAGAGATCATCATCAAAAGGAAGAATAACTCTCTGGAAGTAATACATGTGAAGAGAATCAAAATGGGTAAGAAAACCCATTTCACATTCTCCCATAAGCTTCCTTATGTCAATTATCGGATCTAAGTCATAAGAAGCTGAGAAAATAGTGACAGGCTCACTTGCATTGGTAATTGAAAATGTTGGACTAGTGGCCACATAATTAACCCATGGTAGGATGGATACCACATGCATATAAGGAACATTGAGGGCTGTCAGATGACTGGTAGTTGAATCAAGATCAACGAATGAAATCTGGTCAATAGTCACAATTTTTCTGTTGTGAGGAAAATACATCACATGAAAGAGTGTCGATAAGACAACTTTCATAGAATTGACATAGTCTCGCTCAAGGAGAAAATTGAAATACAAGTGGCCTTGGACTACCATAAGATCAATACATACAATTTTACCTTCGAGAGTAAATTATAGGTAACTTAGGAAGGATCCCTAACAGATCACTAATGGTCCTGTTAAAATCCAAAATATTCTATGTAACAGGCCCAAGCTGAGGGGAACCCAAATCTTGCCAGGCACATGAGGATAAAATAATGACAAAAGCACCTTCATCTACATTTGTGTGCCGTATATTCTTACAATATTCCTTCACAATGATTTGGAAAGGGGTGGAAGAAGGAAGACAAGGTTCTATCAGGATATTCCAATAAAAAGAAATAGCCTCATGACTTGGAGGGGGATCAATGGAAACAGGTGAAATACCCCCATGTGTAGAAGAACCCGAGCAATATTAAATTCAATCTCTAAAACGAGAAAGGGATCAATTGATGATGGTATCGAGTTGACCACTTAATCAACCAATGGTTCATCAACTTGAGTGATATATGTTTCACTCTCAAATGGAAGAGAGGGATTGATTGTACATGGAATTATATCAATCACTTTGTCCACTGAAGATAGGTTGAGAGAAATTTTATGATAACCTGTTGGAAGTTGTTGAGCTGAAACAATAATTTTTTTCAACAATTTTGAGGCTTTGTCCATATGAGGGCAAAGTGACTACTATGAATACATTTTCATAACCTAAAAGGAAACTAACTTTACCCCTTTTTCCATGACCCTCACAATGATTGATCGATGGATCAGCAATATGTTGATAATAATTTCCTTACCATACTCCCAAGACCTTAGGAATACCAGGGTAATCAGTAAGGAAGTGGTATCCCTTACCAACCTTGCAAGGGTATCTGAGCTTGCGATTCATATTTGAAGTTTCCTCAACATTAGCATTACCTACAACCTTGGTTGGTTGGTTGACATATTTCTTATCTTTCTTCTTCATCGTCTTCTTCACTTTCTTCCTCTTCTTAGTTACCTGGTTACCAGCATCAAGGCTTTTACGAAGCGAAGAAGATGAAGGAGTAGAGGACATGTTGGGTGAAAAAGGTAAAGGGTCAACATGAGGTTGGTGATGTTGAGATGATGAACTTAGTTGAGGTGGAATAGTTTTGGTATTTTGGATCACTTAAGTTGAAAATAGACACACTGGTAAACCTATCGTGAATCTAGAAAGTGACAACATAGCCATATAAGGAGGATCGATATTTGCAACATCATGGAGGGGATTAGGGTTCTCGTTAAAAGTTGATTCTTTATCAGTAACTTCCAGCATTATTACCATTATATTCAACTTAGATCAATTTATTATCAATACTAATAATCGAAAATCAAAATCCACACCTAAGGTCTATAAAAAGTAAAAAAAACAAATAACATGTGCTAGTAAATATAAGGAATCAAAACATGAAAACAAGCTTTTCATAGTGAAATCACTAGTTGGTGATGAAATCAAACGTCATAGAGATCAATGTCAAAAGTAACCAAAGATAGTGCAGGTGGAACCAGTTACGCTAATAACCTACTTTATGTACACAATTTGGTGCAAGTAATCTTCATTTATGCCATCTTGAATGAAGAATACCCTCCAAAAAGGTTGATGTGAGTCTAGTCAACGTTTGTTCTAGGTACAATAGAGACTTCCACTCCACCGTGACCTCAGGCAGTGGCACTAATATTATGGTCTCTAAGGTTACCACATAAAGCAATTTAACCTAGGGGGACAGTCATAATTAGACGTACACGCAAGGGCGAAGTAACAAAAATCAACCCCCCTGAAATCTCCTCAACATGGTTAATCTGAGGTTTACTTCCAAGTGACTTCCAAGTACCTTTCAACACCATTATTAATATGTGTAAATCACTTTACCGTAACCAATTAAGTGGGGTCGATCACTCCACTCGGTCCGATATGATCTCGTGCTTGACTCCTTTGTAAGGGGAGCTTTCCAAAGCCAAATTGTAGTAAATGGCGTTGCTCCCTATCGCAAGATGCTAATGTTTGTTTTCATATTTGGAAAGTTAAATCACTTCCATATTACAAAGACCTACAACCTGATCTAATGTAGGTGGAAAAGAGCCCTAAAATAACAAAAAATTCTAGACAGATTTTATTAGAGTTGATTTTAAGATTTGTTACTTACCGGAAGGTAATGGACGTGAAATCGATGGAATTATGACTTGATGCAAAAACTAGTGCAATTGAACATGAAATTGTAATATTTTCTTTTCGATGAATTGTAACTAAAATAAGGGAAGAGTTTCATTAAATTTTCAAATATACAAGAATCAATGAATCATTTTTAAGACAAACATCAAAGAGAATGCAGAATACACGATTCTTGGCTCTTCTTCAAGAAATGCAACCTAACTTCCTCAATATGTAAGCTATAAGAAACAAAATTTTATCTTAACAACTTCTTGCATACCTAGACAAACAATAAATGAATTATTCCTTCAACATACACATGGTATAACTTCAATTTGACATAATGAGTTGCAAAACACTGTAAGCAAAATATTATGTTGTCTTATATAAATAAATAGTCAATAATCACTTTGGAGAAAAAACAAACTTCCAATCACAAGTGATCTTTTGAGAAACCCTAAATTTTCCTCATACTAATGACACTTTGCAATTCAGAAGACAAAGGACCTAATTTGATGCTTTAACATAAAAAAGGGTAGACTCAAACTGTCTAGCAATGACTAGCCCTTTCATGGATTAATTAGCAATTAAACAGGTCAAACTTCAAAACCTAAATTGTAAAAGTAAAGAATTATTCAAAAACCAACCTAGATAGTGAAATAAAAAATAAGGGGGCGATTTCCAGAAGGTAAACACGTGTAATTAAACATGAAAAATAAAAAATCTCTGAACTTGATTAGGAGAAAACTAAACTTCTCAAAAAATTCAGGTATGTGTGTAGGTGATAAAACAATCCAATGTGTATACACACTGTTAATTTAAAAATTTGAGTTGTTAGTAAATATTCAATTTATTTATGCATTCAAAAAGATAATTTATATGGTATAAAATTAGTATTTTATTTACAATTAAACCATATTGTTCTAGACTGTTCTAATAGACAAAAATAAATTATAAAATATAAAAGCTAAGTTATAATATTCTTCCTATTCTCTAACATTACAGACATATTTTGAAATTTTTTTTTAATCTATGTAATACATATTTTAGTTTTTTCAATTAGGCTTAATTCAACTGTTTGGGAAATGTTGTTATCCTCTTACATAAAGAACTTTGAGGTATTTTTTAGTATGAATAATGCCTCAAGTACATGAATCTTCACATTCTTCATATAGGAAATAAATATAAGGGTATTTTCGATGTGAACACGCACATACGTGTTAATTTTAATAAAAATAAAAATATATTTTACTCTTCATTTTTTACATGAAAGTTAGGAGGATTATTATTTCAATCCTTTTGTGGTTAAGTTGGAACAAGAAATCCTCTAGTAGAGGGATTGGATAAATAACTTCTTATATAAAAATAATCTCCCCTCACACTAGGCTTGATAACATAGACCCCTTCAATCGGTACATTTAGTATAAGGGGATTTTTTATTTATCACCTATCACTTTTAGCCTTTATAAGAAAAACAATCTAGATAAGAATTTCCCTTATAACAATTTAAAGGAGGATGTTCACAATCTAAGTAATGAAGGTAATATCCTCTTCTTAGGAGACTTTAATGCTAGAATCATATCTAACCAGCCTATTCCTCTATGTAATTATGCAAGAATTAATCCTCTTTGGCTACTTGGGTTCCCTTATTTAACTTGTAGATTAAAAAAAATGAGAAGACCTAAAAAAAATAAATTCAAACTCTATAGTTCTAAAGATCCTGTAATTTACAATGGCATAATTAAGTAGCCAAAATCCAAGTAAATGGGTTGTATTTATGGTTTTGGAAGTAATGTCATGGATGTCCAAACAAATTGTAAAATATGACATTTTCAAATGACTACGAGCCACATATACATTTAATCTTAACTCTAAAATTGGCCATGAAAAACAAGCATATGCATGAGAATTGTGAGAGTCAAAGGCACCTACCTTTTGAAAAAAAGTAAAATGGATCTATTTTTAAAGGACTTAAGTAAGTATTTACACATCTTATCTTATAAAACTAACATTAAAAATATCTATTATAGTTTTTCTACAACCCTCTTTTCTATATGAGAAGAATAATGGAAATACGAGTCCTTAATATGATCATAATAATAGAATTGATATAAGTAAGAAGCGAGATAATTTATTGCATCTCTCTAATTCTAACCTTAGAATTAGAGTTGCTCCTATCAAAACCTTAAAAATTGATAAGATAAATACACATAAAGCACTTATTACAGGAAAAGAGAGCCTATATATGTAGAGAGCTAGAGTACTTATTGTGTCCAACCCTACAAAATTTGGGAGGAAAACTATTAGGGAATTAGTACAGAGGCTCCTAAAAAAAACTTAAAACTTCATAAGATAAATATATAGGAAGATATTTTTAGAGGAATGAAAGGATATTATATATATAGAAAGCCAGAGCTACTACTATAATTCTCTAATTTTAACCTTACTAAATTTTGGAGGAAACATATTATGGATGCTCCTAATGAAATCTTAAAACTTGATAAGGTCCACAAATGTAAATATCTTATTAAAAGAAATAAACTATACTATATAAGTAGAAATCAGGAGTGTTTACTACAATATTTACCTTATAAACCTCTAGGTATCCCCTAACTCCATGAGCACTATATTGAATTCCTCTATAAATGATGACATATTTTCTTTAGAAGACATTTATTTTTGAGTTAAGTAGCTATCTAATGGGGAATTTAATGACATTGAAGGCTTGGAAGCTATTAAATTTAAAATAAAGAGACCTATCCTCATCCCACACATACACAAGATCTTTAATTTAGTAGTGAAGCAAGGCTTCATTAATCCTTGGGTGCAAAGCCCTATTGTGCCTATCTTGAAGAGTTCGGATAAAAGAATCCCCTTTAATTACAACAACATCGTGATTAGACATACTTTAGCCACATTGTAAAATCTTATTCTGGAGAAAACGATTATCCTTTGGCTTGAAATCCATGGTAAAAGAGCTCAATTTGAAGCTAGGTTTATGAGGCATTATTCAACCATGGAGCATCTTGTTACTCTTAGGATACTTAGAATGGAATGCTAAAATAATAAAGTGTATCTCTCACTATGATTTTTCTACGCTAGAAAAGATTTTGACAAAAAAATATTATTCCTAGAAGAAAGCTATGGAAGAGGATAGAAGAAATAATAGTTCCTTTTGAGTTGAGGGTTATTATGACAAAGATGTATGAGAATGTTATTGAGGGTTATTATGACAATTGAGGGTTGGCGAAATGGTTGCAATAAAAGTTGAAGTTGTGGATGGTCAGCTAGATTACAACCTTTTTCTTGGTCGAAGTTGTAGTTATGCTATGTCAGTAGTGGTATCGTCATTGTTACAAATGATACAATTTCCTTATAAGGGAAAGATTGTTAAAGTAGACCAGTTTCCTTACTACACTTTAGACACTAACTCTTGTTACCAGGAATAGTGTCCACTCAGCGCTGCTATTCCCACTAAGACTGGTAGCTATCATAGAAACAAACAAGTAAAGTCTACTTTCGCTTTCCTTTATGAAAATAGATAAGAGTGGAACAAAGGACACCAACCTTAGTCTTGCGCTTGGTTTCCTTGTTTCATTCCTCTCCTTCTTGATAGGTCTTTGTCGCTTCTTCTTCGTCTGCCTAGCTTCAAAGAGCACCTATGGAATCAAAGCAGTATACTACTATCAAAGAACAGAGATCTATATTCATAAATAACACAGGACCAGATATGTATTAACCATACAAATGCATATACATTCAAACATACAAGAATATGGAGGAAAACTTGAATAGCTTTATTAATATCAAGAAAAGCAAGAGGATTACAACCATATGTTCTGACCCAACATCATCCTCCAACAAGAAAGCCCTTCTTCACCTCATGTAAAGCTTAGATCACCCAACACTATGGAGTTACACCAGAAAACCAACAACACTTCTCTACAAGATACAAGATTCCAGCCTCTGGATCTCTGTGATGAGGGATCCATATATAGATGATTGTACGGGGGTGAGTCATCTTCTGAGGTCTTGATTAGTGTCCTCTCTCTGATAGTTCTTGATTCCACTCGGAGACTGATGATCTCTTACTCATCCCTAGTCGAAAACAGAGAGGAAAGTGTCAGAGGGGAAGCTTTTGGAAGATTCCATGATCTTCCACATCGCAAATTGTCCCTGCAATTTGTCCATTCTCGCCCATCACACCCATTACACTGGGAAGGTGGTATGCATCGCACCCTCTGCAGTGGGTATTCAGTATGGTTTAGTTTTGACCATTTCTGAGCAGTTTTTAGTGGAGAACTTCTGGGAGATGATGTAATCAACTGACCTTGTTCCTTTAGGCAGTGAAGCAACACTTTTAGGGACATAGGAGCCCTCAGTTTATGGACATTTATGATGCTTCAGCCGATGCACAATGGCATGCCATCTGGATTTTCAACCAGTGGTGGACTTGGCAAGATTTTCTTATATCAAGGAGGGAGCCGTCGCGGTGAAGAAAGACGGTCATCCAAAACTCTTTTAGCTTCATCTAGGAAGGGACAATGGTGGATGGTGTGATTGCCTTCACACATTTTACAAGGAAATTTGTGATTCCTTTTCTGTCCAGATACTTCACTTTCACTGGTTGATGGTGTGCTTTCAACATGATCATCAGAGGTTGACAACACCAGATTGTGCAAACGAGGAGACGAGTCCCTTAAGATCTCGAGGATGCAAGGAAAATCTCGGTGATAGTGGTCTCCACTGCAAATGACACATGGAGATTTAGGTCTAGACAGTGCAGTGTGAGGATTTTCACTAGACGATGCCCGGTTGGCCCCTTTTGATTTTGGTTCCTTATTCTTCTTTTATTTTTTCTCTTTTTGCTTCTTATTCTTCTCAGTTACTTGATCTTTAGCTTTACCAGCTTTATCAAGCAAAGAGGAAG
>APFE030415126.1:0-15408 GCA_000404065.3 Pinus taeda
AAATAGCTAATAGAGTTTATGTTATTGTCAATAATGACAATGTGAGAGGAAATAATTATAACAATAACATGTGAAATAGATTTCAAGTCTAAATCACTATGACTTAAAAGAAACCATGCTTTAACATAAAGCAACCCATGGAAAACCCAAGGTGATAAAAACTATTTCTTATTATTATTATCATCATCATCTCACTTAAATGCAAGCATGCACCTTCTAGCAAAATTGACTTGTAATTCATACCACTAGCTACGAAAATTATATGATCAATCTAGAGTGTTCAAGGCACACTATAATGGGGAATCCCCAAACCTTTTAAAACTTTTAATAGACTTTATCACATATAATCTATGAACTTTAATACCATGAATAGCCAAAACTATATGACTAAAATCACCACCTTAACTTAACAAGTTAGTTTGACTCTTCCACCTAGTTAAATTTACTATAACCTTATCCAATAACTCAAAAAAATCCCAAAAAAAACCCAATCAAGTAAAACATACACCTTTTTAATCATACTCCAAGCAGTCAAAATCATATGACAAATTTGACCCACCATGAGAGCTATGCGAACAAACCTCCTCAACAAGCAAAAAGTATCTGTAATGACCTTTTAATGATCATGGTAACCCAAGGCCCTAAATGGCCCCATTTGATTACATAGCACCTACATGTGTCGGCCGCAAATATGGATGAGTACTAGCCGTGATCATTCATTTTTCCATTCATATGAACTCGTCTCTCTATATAAATATTGTAAAAAAATTATGAATTCCATTCATTTTTCCATTGATATGGATACCTCCCTTTCTGCAACTTGGTTAGTTTGAGCATGAATATGAGAGCATGTCATTAGGTTTAGATTACACATTTACTTACGCATTTTTTTTTCTAATTTTTTTTCCCGGGGGCATTTTGGCAACTTGACTTTTTCCATTAATTTTTTTTTGGGGGCATTTTGGCTATTTGACTTTTTCAAGTAACAGTTTTTGCACTTTAAAATCAGTATGAAGGTAACTTTTGTCATACACTTGCTATTCTTTCAATCTCTTATTTTGGGTTTATAAATGAAAAAAAATTGTTAAGTTTTACATAGGCCATGAATTTTGAGAGTGATAAGTAGTGTAATATTGTTAATACTTTGATAGAAACATGTTACACAATATACTTTTTCTATTTTGAATGTGGTGACTAGCTCCTATTGTAATTACTTTCTTTCTAGCTACTTGTTCCTGTTATTATGTATTTGGTAGTATGAATGGTTGTTGTGTAAGTTTATTTTTAATCGAATAAAAGAAAAAGATATTATTTAATGTTTATGTTTGCATTTTTAATACAATAAAAGAGAAAGATACTATTTAATGTTTGTATCTTGATAGGTATAGAAGAGATATTGTAATGTAATGTGATTTTATTGTTAAATTAGGTTATTCAAATATTTTGACTTAATTATTTAATCAGCATTAATCTATGTTAATTATAGATTTAATATAAGCCTAGAGGTATCAAGTTTTATTCTAGGATAAATTTATTTTGAAGGGAAAAAATGTGTAATTTTTTATTGTTTAAATTATGTTTTTGAATGATATACTAGCATATTAATTTGGCTCAATAACAAATAAAATAAAATTAATATTTGAAAGAGAGATTAAGTTTTATTATAGTGCAAGTTTATTTTAGTGCCCAAAAAAAATGTGTAAATTTTTTATTGTTTAAATTATATTTTTGAATGGTATGTAGATTATATACATATGCGTTGTTTTGTTTTATAGGGGATATATTAAATTGACTTCAAAAAATTAATAATTGAAACAAAATTGAGATAAAATTGTCAATTTTATTGTTTCTTGTTTTTGGACTCCTAGTTTTGAGAACACATATTTTGCTAATAGTATTATTCTATAATATACCTTATTGAAAGACATAAAGTTCCTTATTTAGTATTGATATTTTGAAGCTACTTTGAAGTGATGTTTTGTCATTTGCTTTTTCAGAATATTAGACCAAAGATAAGAAAACCACTTTAATTTCAATTATAAAATATCTTACATTCATTTATGAATTTGATTAGAATTCCATCATGATCCCCTTCCTAGATTTGAGATTTTGAAATGTGGGTTCTTGTATGTTGAAAGAAAACCCTAGTCAATAGATCTGAAATTTTAAATATTGGGCTGTTTGTTAGTTGAAACTAAACCTTATACTTTCATAATGAGGTTTCATAGCAATTGTGAAGAATATAATAAAAATCTTTACCATGAAAAAACAAACACGGTAATTTCAAGTTTAAAATAACATTTCAACTTTCAAAAAAACAAAAGGAATAACTCTATAAAATAAGACGACTACAAATGATCCATGATATTGAGAACCCATGTTATTCATATGGAATATTGTTTATTTAAAGGGGGGATTTAAACCAACTTAGACTCATCTTATGTGGTAACCTACCAAGCTCTTAAATGGATCAAATCTCTTTCCACTATAAACGATATTTTTATATCAAAAGATATGATCCCTCTCTTTACCTGGTAGATCCAAAGTTAGTAGGATGATTTTACAAATTTTAGTTGGGTTGAGAGGTGCTCTCAACCTAGTATAGAAAAATGATGTAATGTCCTCTCTTGTAAGTACTTTGAATTAGTAAAATTACATAAAAACAAAACAAAATAAAATAAAATAAAGTAAGTGAACAAATAATTAAACATTATGAAACTCTATTTTCACAACACGCGATTTTTGGCTAAACACCATGAATGGTTGTTGTTCTCACTTTGGCTCAACATCTATAATAGTTTGTGTGTACTATCTCTTGCATACAAGACCATTTTGTTTTACAACTCCCAGCCCTTCTTAGCTATATGCACCTTATATTAGATTGCAATGCTCTAATATAAGAGGTTTATTTTCAACGTATCTATAGAGAGAAGAATGTTGAATTTGATTCCCTCTCCAAGCCTTCTCTCTCACTTTCCCCTAGCTACATTTTTTTCGAAGAGATAGTGGAATTATCCATTAGTAGTGAGGACCCTTTCACTTTAGTCTTATTACACTCTGTTTCTTGCCTGTGGCCTTCATTGCCTTGCAGGGGATGGTTCCACATTTTCTACCTTATGATGATTATCTTTCTATATTTCAAGGTGTTGGCAAAAACAAACTTATTAAAAATTTTATACTAATAGAAACTAAATTAACCAACCTAGATTACTCTTAATTATGTATATTGGAGCACTTAAAAAGATCAAATCTCTAGTTTCTAGAAAGGCTCTGCATTTGATTATTCAATATTGCAGATACCATGTTCTTGATGGCCTCACTATATCACTTGATACCATCAAAACGTGGGATGTGGATTTCGTGAGAGCTCGTGTAGATGATCATGCCACACTCGTCGAAGTTGCAAACGCTGCCAACTACGTGGTGGTTACAAACTATTGCTGATATGTTGAAAGGGAAAACCCCTAAACATATAAGTGAGTTTTTCAATATTCGATATGAAAATTATTCGTTAAATCACTTTGAAATTGGCATGGTACTTACCTTTCTACAATTCGGTTCGTTTCAACATGAATTTGAGAGCACGTCATTAGGTTTAGAGTACACATTTCTTTATGGGAGGAGAATTGTTATCACATAATTGTTCCTCTTTCAATCTGTTATTTTCAGTTCATAATGAAAAAAAAATTGTTAATTTTACATAGGCTATGGAATGTGAGAGTTATAAGTATAGTAACATTGTTAGTACCTTTATAGAAACTTGTTACACAATACACCCTTTGCACTTTGAATGTTGTGTACAATTGTAATTAAAGAAAATTTTAAGCATAGAAACTTGTCACAAGTTTAGAACCCTAGGGAATTTCACTATTATGTAATATGCAAACTATAAAATTAGCTCACCTATTAATATTAGCCCCTAAATTATTTTATGGTTGTAGTTACTTCGTATCTTCTCAATTGTTCCCGTTATTATTTATTTGGAGGTATGAATGGTTGATTTTCTAGTTTATTTTTATTACAATAAAAGAGAAAGATAATATTTAATGTTTGTGTGTGGACAGGTATAGAAGAGATATTGTAATGTAATGTGATGTTATTGTTAAGTTAGGTTATTCAAATGTTTTGATTTAATTATTTAATCCTCATAAATCTATGTTAATCATGGATATAATGTGAGCTAAGAGGTATCAAGTTCTATTATAGGGTAAACTTGTTTTAAAGGGAAAAAATAATGAGTAATTTTTTATTGTTTAAATTATGTTTTTTAATGTTATAGAGATTACATACATGTGCATGGAATCATTTTATACTAGTATATTAAATTGGCTAAATAAAAAATAAAATAAAATAGAGGTAAAATAGCCAATTTATTATTGATAGTTTTTGGCCTCATAGTTTTGACAACAATTTTTTTATAATAGTATTACCCTATAATATACCTATTTTAAAGATATAAAATTCCAATTAATTAAATTTTTTTTCAAAGATTTAGTGTTTCAATTATATAAAAATTGTAGCAAGTTGTTGAGCAATTGATAATGTGAAAGTACTTAGAATTGTTGTTTGTTCAATAATTTCTTTCTCCAATATTTGGAGATGACTAAATCTTCTCCTACCCCAATGCTATTTTTGTGTTCAAGTATATCATTTTTTTCTTAGACTAAAAGTAAGAAAACTACTTTTATTGATTTTAATTAAAAATAATCTTACAGTCATTTATAAATTTGATTAGAATTCCATCATGATTTCCTTCCTAGATTTGAGGTTGTGAACCATGGTTTGTTCCTTAGTGGAAAAGAAGTCGTAGACAATAGATACAAAATTTTAAATATTAGTTTGTTTCTTAGTTGAAACTAAGACCTATACCTTCAAAATGTGGTTGAAGGCCTCTGAATTTGTGAGGAAGATAATAAAAATTAGTAGATTTGAAATAAATGGAGATATTTTACATGTTCTTATATATGATTAATATGATTAGCTAAAAATTAAAAAAAATGAATATATGCATTTGTAACTATTTTCTTTTCAAACCTTTTTAGTTTCTACTAGATTTTAAATTGAAAACATATTATGGAGAGGTTATACTTATTTTCCTTAATTAAGAAGTAGAGTTGTGTAATTATCTATTAAATGTATTTTAAGGATTTTATTTTAGTTAATATATCCATTTTGTTTAAGATGAATTTAAATGTTTTGTTTTTAGTCAAATTTAAATTTATAATAGTTTGCAAAATTGCCAATTTTTGTAATTTAAGTTGTATTTGTAATTCAAAAGATAAATTTAATATTTTAAAATTAAAAACAAAATGAAAAATTTCAGGAATTTCAAGTTTAAATTTAGCTGTTTTTTTTCATGTGAGTTTTCTTTTACGACCATTATTTTTCATGTGAGTTTTTTTTTAATATTGCATAGAGTAATTGAGTTGTTCAACTCAAATGCACTATTTTTTTATTATTTTATTGTTACAAATGAATATCAATTAAGAATATATATTTTAGCCCATGGGGCTTTGGATTGATGGTGAGTGGGTGTACTGCTAAAGCAGTCCTTCAGATAGGTCACCGGTTCAAATCCCCCGTGGGTGCTTAGGTAGTATTATATATATAAAAAAAAAGAAATATATATTTTATATAAAGACACAAATCAATGATTTAAGCTTATTAAATTTTTTATACCAATGAACTGTATTTTATTATTTTATTGTTTCAAATGAATATCAACTAGCATTTGCACCAGACGTTGCAAAGGAAACACAGTAAAGCAATAGAAAACATACAACACTATGTAATACAATAGATAGCATATAACACTAATTAACGCTTATTTGACAATTGTTGAAAAAAAAAAATATCAACAAAAAACAAGGACCATGCTATATGCAATACATGCTTCTTAGCCTTACAAATCATGAGTCATATGCCATATAACACTAATTAGTGCTTCTAGCATATCACACTAATTAATGCTTCTTTGGAAACTATTGAAAGACAAAAAAAGAGATCAAGAAAAGGAAAGGACCATGCTATAATGAAAACAAATTAATGCTTCTTTGACAAGTGTCGATAGAGGGAAAAAAGATCAAGAAAAGGCAAAGGATGATGCTATAATGAAAACAAATAAATGCTTCTTTGTCACCTGTTGAAAGACAAAAAACAAAGATCAAGAAAAGGCAAGGACCATTCCAAAATGAAAACGAAATAATGGTTCTTTGACAAGTGTTGAAAGAGAAAAAAAAGATCAAGAAAACGCAAAGACCATGCTATAATGAAATCGTACGGCAATACATGCTTCCTTAGCCTTAGAAAGCATGAGTCCTATGTTGGAAAATACTTTATCACCTCAAAAACATGAACTCAAAAAAATATCTAATAACAACATTAACACATTAAATAGATTTCACCTCAAAAACATGAAGTCAAACAACTAGCTAATACATTTTATATTATTGTCAACAATGACATTGTGAGAGGAAATAATTATAGCAGTAACATGTGAAATAGATTTCAACTTGAAATCACTATGGCTTAAAAAAACCACGCTTTAACATAAATCAACCCACGGAAAACCCAAAGTGAGAGAAACTATTTATTATTATTATCATCTCACTTAAATGCAAGCATGCATGGTCTCCCACGAATCACTTGTAATTCATCAACTCTAATACCACTAGCTGCCAAAATTATATGATGAATCTAGAGTGTTTACGACACAGTATAATGGGGAATCCCAACACCTTTTAAAACTTTTCAAAGACTTTATCACATACAATCTACGGACTTTAATACCATGAGCAGCCAAAACTATATGACTAAAATCACCACCTTAAACTTAACAAGTTTGAATCTTTCACCTAGTCAAATTCACTATAGCCTTATCCAATAACTCAGAAAATCCCAATCAAGTGAAATATGCACCTTTTTAGTCATACTTCAAGCAGTCAAAATCATATGACAAATTTGACCCACGCTTTGAACAATGAGAACAAACTACCTCAACAAGGGAAAAGTAACAGCAATGACCTTTTAATGTCTTCAATGCTAAACTCATGGTAAACCAAGGCCCTAAATGGCCCCATTTGATGACATAGCACCCACATTTGTTGGCCACAAATATGGAAGAGTACCAGCCATGAACATTCATTTTTCCATTCATATGAATTCCTCTCTCTATATAAATATTGTAAAAAAATTATGAATTCCATTATCAGAAGCATCTGAGAGCAATCCAATATTTTTCACTTCATCGTATCTATCTCTCCACTTGCTCAGATTATGGATAAATCAGCCATCCTATCGCCAAGGAATTATGCAATAAAAATCATAGTGATATTGTGAAATTGCAGAGATGTGATGGCGAAATATTTGAGGTGGAAATAGAGGTGGCATCGACTTCAGACATTATACAAAAAATTATTGAGGACTTGGGCACCCACATTACCATTCCTCTACCTCTCGTTTCTGCCAAGATTCTATGTCTTGTTATTCAATATTGCAGATACCATGTTCTTGATGCCCCACTGTATCACTCGATGTCATCAAAACATAGGATGAGAAGTTTTTCAAAGCTCTGGTAGATGATCGTTCAATACTCCTTGAAATTACAAAGGCTGCCAACTACCTAGTGGTCACAAACCTTTTCGACACGATGTGTCAAACTATTGTTGATAGGTTGAAAGGGAAAACCGTTGAATATATACGTGAGAATTTCAATATTCTGGGTGAAAATTAATCATCAAATCACTCTGCAATGGAAGAGTACATCCCTTTCTACAATTATGATCACTTGAACATGAATTTCAGAGCATGTCATGACGGTTAGATCACACATTTCCTTATGCATCCTATGTTTTTTTTAGGGGTTATTGTCACCCTTTGACCTTTTCATGTATCAGTTTTTCCAATTTAAAGTCAGTATGACGGTAACTTCTATCACACACTTGCTCATCTTTCAATTTGTTATTTTTGGTTCGTAAATGAAAAAATTATAGTTAACTTTTACATAGGCGATGAATTGTGAGAGTGATAAGGACTGTAACATTTTTAGTACCTTGATAGAAACTTGTTACACACTATACTCTTTTCACTTTGAATGTGGTGACCAATTCTTGTTGTAATTACTTTCCATGTAGCTACTTGTTCTTGTTATTATCTATTTGGAAGTATGAATGGTTGTTGTTTTAGTTTAATTTTAATACAATAAAAGAGAAAGATACTATTTAATGTTTGTGTGTGGATAGGTATAGAAGATATATTGTAATGTAATGTGATGTTATTGTTAAATTAGGTTATTCAAATATTTTGATTTAGTTATTTAATCAACATAAATCTATGTTAATTATATATATAATATAAGCTTAGATGTATCAAGTTTTATTCTAGGATAAACTTATTTTAAAGGGAAAAAATAATGTGTAATTTTGTATTGTTTAAATTATGTTTTTGAATGATATACTAGCATATTAAATTTGCTCAATAAAAAATAAAATAAAATAAATAATTGAAATCAAATTGAGGTAAAATAGCCAATTTTATTATTGGTGGTTTTTGGCCTCCCAATTTTGACAACTTTTTTTGCTAATACTATCACTCTATAATATAGCTTATTTAAAGACATAGAAACTCAAAGATTCAGTGTTGCAATTATATAAAACTTGTGGCAAGTTGTTGAGCTATTGATAATGTGAAACTACTTTGAAGTGATGTTTGGTCAATAATTTCCTTTTGCAAGATTTGGAGACGATTAGAATTCCATCATGATTTCCTTCCTAGATTTTAGATTGTCAACATTGGGTTGTTTGTTAGTTCAAAATAAGCCCTATTTTTTTTTTAAGATGAATATATGTGTTTGTAGCTATTTCTTTTAAAACATTTTTAGTTTCTCCTAGATTTTGAGGTGAAAACATATTGTGCAAAGGTTTTACTATTCTCCTTGATTAAGAAGTAGAGTTGTGGAATAATGTATAAAATCCATTTTAAGGATTTTATTTTAGTTAATATAGCTATTTTGTTTTAGATGAATTTAAATGTTTAGTTTTAGTCAAATTTAATTTTATAATAGTTTTCAAAATTGTTGATCTGAAATCACCCGTAGATGACCTCATAAAAATAATGAAGGTATTACAGACTCAAGTGTTGGGTTGTGCCTATGGTATTTTATGCAACGGATCGATAATATTGTGAAATACATAGACACTGAAAGAGTAAGAGAACACAGTAAGCAAACACACAAAGATAATAAATTCAATAAGAAGTTCACCCAATCCTCCTGGGTTACGTCTCCTGGTCCAGCCTTCGGTGGTGGCCTTTCTATTGTGTCCTAAAGTAGAGTTTTTACAATAAGGAACTCAATATGAGTCTCACTTAACAGATGATGATCAGCGCAATTGTACTTGGATTCCCCAAGTCCCTAAAGTACATAGACTCCCTTTACTGAATATTGACCTCAACTCGTCTCAGTGGTATGAGTCCAATTTGGTACTCAATACTTGATAGGTATACACAGAAGAGGTGCTTGAACATATCAAGCCTTCTCTGGAGTTCACAGACTCCTAGACTTTCTCTGTGTCTGTCTACTCGATGCTACCTTTGCTCTCCAGGTCAACTCGGCTTCTTTATTCTCTCCAATTCACTTCTTTCTTGCCTCTCGGCTTTCTGCTCCTCTTTCCCTGCCTACCTTCACTCTTTGTCTATTCATGGCTTAAAGCCAATCTGCTCCCCAACTATTTGTTTTCTCTTCCCAGCTCTCTGGATCTCCCGCCGTTGCTAGTTGGAATTCCCTTGCTCTGTGTCATCATCACTGTATAACCCTTCATAGTGAGGTGGCCACTTTTTTCCTCACAAAATGAGTGTCAGTTCTCTTTGAACATTTATTATTTCTGTTGCTCCAAGATTGCCTATGAAACTGATACCACTACCAGCGCGGCAGTTATGCCGGACCTCAAATCTTATATGACTCAACCTATTCCCCCTTCGAATCTAGTCATCCATCGGATCAATTCTTCTTCATTGATCTAGAGCCTCTAGTTCCTACGGTCTCCGTCCATATCAAGTGGGTAAGTGCCATGATCTTTTCTCACACGATGTGACTGATTTTCTCTCTCATCTATTGGATGCGTGTCACCCAGTGCATGGCATCGGGTGGGACTCGGTCAAACCCGCTTACTGCTTGAAGCCTTTATGATATCCTATGGTTTTAGCATGAGACTCGCCTTCTAACGGAATCGGAGATTTCTGTATGGTTTTATGCTTTTCCTCATGACCGAGCGCTGAGGGGGCTTTCCTTCATTGAGGGGGATGCCCTATGATATGCACTTCAATGCTAATTGGGTATAAGAAACTGCTTCTATTGTTGGATTTGATCTCCCGTTTGTCAATTTTTGCCAATGCGCAGTCAACATGGGCCAACGGTTTGCGGGCTTTGACCGAGGGTCCTCGTTGTTCCATGCTGACCATAAATTGCCATTGTTTAGAGGTTATTTATAATAAGCTCGATATCCATAAGATATTGAAGCTTGAAATAATTTGAAACAGTAATAAAAACATAGAGAATGTTTAAGGATCCAATTCAGATCATGGCCTTCCCACTGAAAAAGCTTTTGGACCAGCAAAATTTGGTATTCAAACATCGACTAGGTGAGGGTATAGCTGTCTCACTTGTCCAATCTCTATCCTCTTTGCATTGCTTGGCTTTGAACCATTAAGTCCAATCCTGAGGTACTCAACATCTCTCCTACACATCATCCTCACCTTCCTATCTAGAACTGTGTCTTCCTGCAAGTGATTGAGATATTCAGGTAACATATCATCAATAGGAGGCAATTGAGTTTGGTCTTCGCAATATTTAATTAATGAAGGTTCAAATAGTCTCAAGCTATCTGCATAATGACTGAGTGGATGTGCATGTAAGCTGGTAAATCAAGGCAAAAAACATTCTCACCAATTTTGTCAAGTATACTGAAAGGTCCATACCTTCTTGGCTTTAACTTTTTACCTTCACCTTACATTCTATCTTTGCTGATATACAATTAGACTTGATCACCAACTTGGAAACTATGCTCCATTCAATGCTTGTCATGCCTCGTCTTGTACTTGGCTTGGCTCCTTTCTAGCTGTTCCTATACTGCCTAGTGAATCTCTTGGATTTGTTCAATGAGCTTGGTTGCCTTGTCAAAAAATAAAATCCAAGGGAGATCTTGGTGTGAAACCAAATCAGGTCTCAAAAGGCGATCTTTGTGTAGAAGAATGTTTTGCTCAGTTGTAAGCATGCTGCACATAACACAAATGTTCATCACAAAATTTGGGATGCTTGCTGCAATAGCCTCTGAGCAATTGGATCACTATCCTATGGAACTCTTTTGTCTGGCCATCTATCTGTGGATGAAAGGCTGTGCTTTTTTTCAGTTTGGTGTCCATTAGTTGCCACAGAATCGACCAAAACTTCCTAACAAACCGGGTGTCTCGATCGAATAGAATGGCAATGGGTAATCCAAAATGAACCCATATATGATGAAAGAACAATTTTGTAGTTTTTTTAGCTATAATTTGTTTATTACAAGGTATCAAAATACACATTTTGCTAAACCTATCCACAACAACAAATAAATAGTCATGACCTTTCCTATATTTAGGTAGTCCTCCAAAAAACTCCATGGAAACACTTTCCCAAGGATGAGAAGGAACTGGTAGTGGAGTGTAATAGCCTAGTTTTCTATTGTTGCACTTGCTTTTAGCACACATAGTACACCCTCTTACATATCTAGAAATTGTCTCACTCAATTTTGGCAAATAATAGAATCTTTGCAGTTGTGAAACCATTTTACTTACCCCAAAGTGACCTGATATTAGAGAATTAATATGTGCTTCTCGAATTATCTTCACTCCTTCAGTTTTTGGAATGCATAGCTTCCCACAATGATTCAAGAGTTGGTCCTTAATGTGATAATCCACTTCTTCTACTCATTTTCCTTGACTTAAAGTTGCATATACATCTTTAAAATATATATCTTGAGAATATTGTTCAATGTGGCTATCATGTAATATTGAGTTATGCTTAAGTATAGTAGATGCATTTATAATTGGTCTAGATAACATATCTGCAACTTTATTATGTATGCCCTTTTTATATCTGACGACTAAGTGAAATTGTTGTAGAAAACCCATCCATTTATACTGTCTTGATTGTTGAAACTTAGTTTGTGAGTGTAGATATTGGAGTGGTTGATGATCAGTATGTATAACTGTCTCTTTGCCCATTAAGTAATGTTTCCACTTTTTCACACTCTGTACTAATGCATACAATTCCTTATCAGATGTGGGACAGTTAACTACTGCAGAATTAAATGTCTCAGGATGATAACATAGGGGTTTATGGTGTTGTATCAACATTGCTCCCATGGCATAGTCACTGGCATCCATTTGGATCTCAAATGGTCTTTGAAGATTGGGCAGTGCTAGTACTGGTGTTGTACTAATATTTTCTTTCAAGATGTCGAAGGCTTTTTGCTGTTTGCCTCCCCACTGAAACACCTTGTTCAATCCTGTTAAAGGATGTAAGGGAGCTGCAATTAAGGAAAAGTTAGAAATGAAATTTATCCAATATTGTGCTGCTCCTAATAAACTTCAAAATTGTATAGCAAATTTGGGTTTAGGCCAGTTTACAGTGACTACCACCTTAGAGGGATCTATCTTCAATTCACCACCCCGTACTGTATGTCCCAAATAATTAAAAGATGCTCTGCCAAGTTCACATTTTGAAAGTTTAACATAACGTTTTTATCTTTTCAAAACATCTACTGTTTGCTTAACATGCTTTAAATTTTCTTCTCACATTCTTCTAAATATTAGAATGTCATGCCGATATACAATAAAAAAACCATCCAGAAAAGGTCTGAGTATATCATTCAATATTCTCATGAATGTAGCGGGAGCATTAGCTAAGCCAAAAGGCATAACCAACCACTCATACAATCCCTCCTTTGTTTTGAAAGCACTCTTCCATGCATCTTGTTCTACAAGTCTGACATGATGATATCCACTATGCAAGTCTAACTTGGAAAATAAACAACTTCCTCTAACTGATCTAATAGATCACCTATGCGAGGAAGGGGATAAGAATTTTTGAACATTATCTTGTTTACTGCTCGGTAATCAATGCACATTCTCCATGAGCCATCTTTCTTTTTGACCAAAACGATTGGAGACCCAGATGGTGATGTGCTAGGTCTGATGAACCGCTTCTCGACCAACTCCAAAACCTGCTTCTTGATTTCTGCATTTTCTAAAGCGGACAACCTTTTATAGTTGTGGCTGCAATGGTTCTTTCATCTCCTGAGTCTGACCCCAAATCTTTCTAAATAGCGACAACAATCTTCTTCTTCTTGCCCTCAAACTTCTTACGTCACAGCTCCAGATGCACGATCCAATAGTGCTCATCATCATGCCCATCCTTCTTTTAGTGAGTGCATGAAGAATTTCTTTTCTATGGAGTGTTGGCCTTCCTCTCTTTTCATTTCTATTTTCTTTTCTCCTTATTCTTGCTTGCAATGGACTTGGATGATCCTCCAACTTATGGGTTCCCATTCTTTCCTCTAGCTTCTAGATGTGTAGCTTGAACAGATACCTCATCTATACTAGTGGGATTAAACATGAGGATAGTGTGCCTCATGTAGTTCTATAGACCACCTATGTACTTCAACAATGTCTCAAATGAGTCTAAAGAAATTCTTAGAATCAAAGTTCCTTTCCTGAATTCTTGGGTGTAACCTTGTACACTTTGCCTTTTCAATTGGCAAAGAGTTTGCCAGCTCATCATGTCCTGTTGCATGTAAGCTAGTAGATCGAACTGCATTTTGATTGCAGAATCAAATTCACTCGAGACAGAAATAATCTTACCATGTTTCTTTATGTGAGCTTGTGTCTTCCCTTCCCAGCATACCAAGGAAGTGCCTCTGAGGTGTATGCTGGCCAACTGAATCTTACTCATTTCTGAGTCGATACTTTGCACTTGGCAATAAACATCAATTTGTTTGATCCAATTATCTAGCTTCTCTACATTAATATCTCCACCACATATTGGTAAATCAAATTTAACATCTAATTTAATCAAAGATGCCTTCTTTTCATGTTCAGGGCTATTAGGAGGTGTGAGAAATTTTTCTTCTTTCCCTTTTCCTTTTGAGTGGTCGTGGAGGAGAGACTCTTCTTCTCATTTATCTTGTTTCAAGCCTAATGAATCTTCATCTTTATGTTTCCTAAAGTCCCTATACATTTCCTCTACCATGGAGCTCATGGCAAGGAAGCTATCTACAAATTGTGGGTCTAGTCCCAAGGGACTTTCTTCTGACATTTTCTTCTTGGAATACACTCTTCCAGTTTCTGAGTTAGTTTCAACCAACTCTCCTTCTCCTAATTTGAGCTTTGATCTAGTTGGCATCCAACAACAAAATCTACCACAAGCTTGTTGTAGTGTCCTATCTAGGGTGCTAGACTGGGCTAAATTTATTATCGACCAGGGTGCGTAGACTTAGAGGTGTGTGCCTAAAATATATAGACATAAAGGATCTAATCTAAGCATACGCTTCCTAATTACAATGCTATGACTTGATCTAATATCAAACTATCAATCAAATATTAACTAAGCATCAAACTATGTATCATTATCAGCTAAGATTCAATTCATAACATGTTGTGTATCACTGTATTTAAAGGTTTTGGTATCCTTACAGAGACATCAAACATAAAACCTTTGTTCAATGGTACCCAACATTCATGAACATTTATTACAATCATGCAAAGTGAAAATCGTAAGCATACAGTCCATGACATTGCTTTACAAGGCAACCCTGGATCGAATCCCTTACAGGATATAATTCACGATCCAAATGATGGTCTATTCAAGCACATGCATAAACATATAAACAGCGCATTCATAAACACATAAATATAAACATCGATTTAATCCCTGTGTATATATATCAATATCAAATACCAATCAAATGCTCTGACTGTAAACGCAATTAAAATGACACTGTAAATGCAATTAGACAACAGTATACCATGTACGCAGGGCCCGTCCGCGTTCTTGGTATACCGAGCTTGTTATCCCACGATCACCGAATTAAAACAACGCACTGTTATTATAATGAAAGTCTATTGTATTAAATCGAAGCTCTGTTCATGAAGCGAAAAGTAAAAACGTAAATGAACATATAACCAGGTTCGGACTTATATTTACATATGGTTCACATCCCTTGAAAATGGATGTTCATCCATGAGCGAATGTTGCCTCTTTTACCAAAACACAAAATGTTTCTATCCTAGCTTACACATATAAAAAAAAGGAAACAACTAAAAAGTCGATTTGAGCTGTGACTGTGTGCTGTTGCTGCCTTTGTCGCCAACATGCCA
>APFE030415126.1:28399-77452 GCA_000404065.3 Pinus taeda
TGATTTCCTTAGAAATACTTTTCTCATACCATCCCAATCAGTGATAGTATGCTCACCAAGCCCCATGAACCATCTCAAAGCTGATGCCTTTAGTGTGGCTAGAAAAATTCTGAGCCTATGGGCATCATCAGTATAGCCATATGTACGACATACAATGTCAAATTCGAACAAGAATGAGTCTGGATCTTCTGAAGCCATACCATAAAAATTAGGTAGCACTGATGGGGGTATGTTTTTCATTTTGATCTCATCATCTTCCTGTGGTTCTTGTATGGGAAAAGGAAAAGTTGACTCTTCCTCATCTCTCTGTCTTTGATGTGGTGTTGATCCATCTCCTTCCTCAGCCATCTTAGTAGATTTCTCTGTATCAGAGTCACTTGTTTCAAAGAGGCGATTAAGGTAAGAGTGTTCAATCTCTGGAGAGTGTTTAGTCACTGTGCTACTTTCTCCTTGTGTGGCAAACCTAGGAGAGTCCCTCTTCTATGATTTATGTATGAATAAAGTTTGCCTTTCGACGAGAGTAAGTCTCTGGCCTGATTTTTGTTTATGCTCTAATGCTTGAATGATATTTTCCTCAGCTGGTGTTGAATTCTTTACAGAGTCTGCTCCTGATGATGATGGGTTAGTTTTTGAATGGTGGGGGGTTCTTATGAATCTACCCTGATTGTCTCTAAACCTAGGCATAAATGAACATGACTTTAACTGTATTTTTGTTTATTTTTGTTTATTGATTTTTTTTTCTTTTCAATCCTTTAAGTACGCCTCCCCGGCAATGGCGCCAAAATGTAGTGTCCCATCTAGGGTGCTAGACTGGGCTAAATTTATTATCGACCAGGGTGCGTAGACTTAGAGGCGTGTGCCTAAAATATATAGACATAAAGGATCTAATCTAAGCCTACTCTTACTAATTACAATGCTATGACTTGATCTAATATCAAACTATCAATCAAATATTAACTAAGCATCAAACTATGTATCATTATCGGCTAAGATTCAATTCATAACATGCTGTGTATCACTGTATTTAAAGGTTTTGGTCTCCTTACAGAGACATCAAACATAAAACCTCTGTTCAATGGTACCCAACATTCATGAACATTTATTACAATCATGGAAAGTGAAAATCGTAAGCATACAGTCCATGACAGTGCTTTACAAGGCAACCCTGGATCGAATCCCTTACAGGATATAATTCATGATCCAAATGATGGTCTATTCAAGCGCATGCATAAACATATAAACAACGCATTCAGAAACACATAAATATAAACATCGATTTAATCCATGTGTATATATATCAATATAAAATACCAATCAAATGATTTGACTATAAACACAATTAAAATGACATTGTAAATGCAATTAGACAACAATATACCATGTACGCACGGCCCGTCCGCATTCTTGTTATACCGAGCTTGTTATCCCACGATCACCAAATTAAAACAATGCACTGTGATTATAATGCAAGTCTATTGTATTAAATCGAAGCTTTGTTCATGAAGCGACAAGTAAAAACGTAAACGAACATATAACCAGGTTCGGACTTATATTTACATATGGTTCACATCCCTTGAAAATGGATGTTCATCCATGAGCGGTTGTTGCCGCTTTTACCAAAACACAAAATGTTTCTATCCTAGCTTACACATATGAAAAAAAGGAAACAACTAAAAAGTCGATTTGAGTTGTGACTGTGTGCTGTTGCTGCCTTTGTCGCCAAGATGCCATAGTTGACCAGTCGTTGACTGCGCATGTAGGAGGGTTGTTTCTATTGCGGGATAGGTGCTTGTCCATGCTTGGACATTCCACTTTTCGCCCATACCTTTCGCTCTGGCCTGGCTGTCATGCCACATGTCAAACAATAAGCCATTTATAGGTTGTTGCGACTTCCTGTAGTCATTTTGCCCAAAAACTCCTAATTTATCAACACAAAACCCTTAAATCAATTTAAATGCAATTCAACAACTATAATACTATTAATTAATCAATTTCCAAGGCATTTGAGGGATAAATGATGAAAAGAGGTAGGTAATTGTCATGTTTTGGGAGGGAAAAAGGGGTCATAGAATGGTACCAACACTTGCCTAACCTTAACAACCTAGTTTCTCTCATGCCACTTGATCTGAAATCACCTGTAGATGACCTCAGTGAAATAATGAAGGCATTACAGACTCAAGTTCTGGGGTGTGCCTATGTTATCTTACGCAATGGATCGATAAGATTGTGAAATACACAGACACTAAAAGAGTAAGACAATAGAGTAAGAAGATAACATAATTAGGGTTGAGTGCATTCTCTGCATGATTTGACGGAAGCGGGGAGCAGAAGAAATGCGGTGGTTAGGGTTTCTCGGCAAGCAGAGTTCGATTCGTATGGACAATGGAAAGGGAGGGAGCTTGGATCCCTCCTACAAAGATGCAGTAGCCAGTGGGAGCAAGGGACCTACGGGAAATAGTAAAAATGACAGGAACTACATAATCAACAACAATGAAAAAGAAATAGATGGGCCCAGAGCAAGAGAAAACAGTAGCACAAAGGACAATGTGGAAGAAGAAAATAGCCTAGGGTCAAGAAACAAAAAAACTAAAAGGACCTTGCAAACTAAAATCAGAGATCACTCCCCGAGTAATATTAAATTATCCTTTTCTAAAGGAGCATAGGGAGCACATGGGAACCTATGCCATAATCTGGAAATTCATGGGAATATGGCCCACTGAAAAAGCTTTACAGACGTGGAGCAAGTATCATTGGAAGCCCAAAGGAAGCATTGACCTACATCTGGGGTCAAAAGGATTCCTCACAGTAGTGTTCTCCAACATCAAATACAAAGACAAAATATTTGGAGGACCCTATTTTTTTGATGTAGGAGGTCTCTATATGAGGCCCTGGAAAATGAACTTTGACCCAGAGAGGGATTCTTTCTCTTCAGTTCCTATGTGGGTAAGGCTCTACTCCTACCTCTTGGTTATTGGCAAATTGAATCGTTGGCTGCCATTGGCAATAAACTAGGACGCTATATTAAAGCTTCTGAAATGACAAGAAGGGGAAAATATACCTCCTTTGCTAGAATCTGTGTGGAAATGGACCTATCAGGAGCACTTCCGGACGAGATTATCTTGGAAGTTTTGGATGAGGAGTGGGTGCAGGCAGTTGACTACGAGCATATTCCCTTCAGATGCCGGAGAAGTCACGAACATGGGCATTTGTTAAGAGACTACCTAGGAAATGACTCAAAGTGAAACAGATCTGAAAGAGCATGAACTACAAGAAATCATCGACAAGGAAAACTTGTATCTGGAAGGATTCTTGTTGCAAGGAACCAAAGGAGAAATATATTCTCTGCCCCAAGATGAATGCAACAGAATACAACAGTTGTTCTTGTGGAAAACTCAGGAACAAGGTAAGAACATCCACAAATAGGAGCACATAGGGGTGAAAACAATTAAACTAAGTCCCAGATTAGCCACCAAAAATCCACGAAAGAAGAGAGGTAGAAAGAAGAAAAATGAGCTCCTTATAGAGTGTCGAAAGCTAATGATAGAATCAGGTAAGATGAAAGATCTAACCAGTTACTCCTTTACAAATCTTTAACTATGAAGTTCGTCTCATGGAATATAAGAGGTCTAGGTAGTAAAAGAAAATAGAGAATGCTAAGTAACATAATGAAACTCGCAATGCCAGATATAATCTTAACTCAAGAAACAGAATGCTCCATTCTCAAAATTAAACAAATCCATAGCAAATGGCTTAGTAAATTTGAGTTTCTAGAAGTAAAAGCAGAAAACACAGCGGGGGGAATTCTTACTCTTTGGAACCCCCAAAAAGTCATCATTGTATATGCGGAGGCTATGAGAAATTACTTATCAGCTATCATTCATCCATTGGGGATGTTTGACACCTTCCTCGTTATGAATGTCTATGGTCCTCAGAGAATTGATGAGAAACTTAGATTTTTGAACTCCCTGGTAGATCTCAATAGCAGACATAAAGAAATCCCTTGGGTCATTGGAGGAGACTTCAATATGATTAAATCTCTTTTGGAAAAAAAAAAGAGGAACCAGAATCCTCAGTAGAGATTCATTAGGATTCAACTCTTTCACAGACGACATGAAGATGGTTAAATGTGCAATGCAAAATGGTGTTTTCACTTGGAATAACAAAAGAGGAGGCAATGCTTAGGTCGCCTCTAAGTTAGACAAATTTTTGATCTCCGAGAAGTTGATACTCACAAATTCGGAAAATATCTGCAAGTGTTCTCCCATTTGGAGGCTCTGATCACTGGCCGATTCAATTAGAAATCAATGGAATTGATGCTCCCAAGAACATACCTTTCAGATTTGAAAATATTTGGCTCTCCCACCCAGATTTTATCAACAACATTGAGGATTGGTGGTCCGAAGATCTACAGGTTTAGGGCTCCAAAATGTTCCTCCTCCATAAAAGGCTTCAACACATAAAAATCAAACTTAAATATTGGAACAAGAAGGATTATGGTAACATTTTTAAAAACAAAAAATTAGTAGAGATCAAAATGCAAGAACTAAACCAAGCAATGACCTCAGACGGTTTTGATAAATCCAAAAATAAGCAAGCTGAAAGACTCAATCTTGAATGGGAGAATTTATGCAATCAGGACGAATTTTTTTGGAGACAAAAGTCTAGAGTTCAATGGCTCAAAGAAGGTGAATGGAACACTAAGGTTTTCCATCATTCTGCCATAGCCAACAGAATGCACAACATGATCTCCTCAATATCGAATGAAGATGGGGAGCTTCAAACCATACAAAAGAATATTGAAGCTGTGATGGTACATCATTTCAGAGGTATCACAAAAGAAAACAATCTAGACAGAGACCATCACATCAAGGAAATTATAAAGAATATTCCTAGGATGGTGTCTAGAGAAGACAAATTTAACCTAAATAAACTAGTAGCTGAAGAAAAGGTTAGTACGGTGATCAAAGAGATGCAGAATGGCAAAGCTCCAGGCCCAGATGGTTTTAATGTGGACTTTTTCAAAGCCTACTGGAATGTGGTCAAATAGGATATTTTGGATGTGGTTGAGGAATCCAGAAGAACCAGATCCATTCTGAAAGCCCTCAACACCTCCTTCATCTCCCTGGTCCTCAAACAGGTCTCAGTCCTGACTCCTGATAAGTTCAGACCCATTGCTTTACGCAATGTTGTTTACAAAATCATTTCTAAGATCCTGGCCAACAGACTCAAACCTCTTTTGGCTTCTTTGATTTCTAGAGAACAGTCGGATTATGTGGAAGTAAGGCAAATCCTGGAAAATACTATTCAGGCCCACAAGGTTGCTCACTCTTTCACTAACAAGAAGCAAGCCAGTATGATCACGCAATTAGACATTGCAAAAGCATATGACAAGGTGAACTAGATTTACATCAAAGAGGTCCTTTCCGCTTTTGGGTTTGATCATGACTAGATCAGATGGGCTATGGCAATGGTGACTTCACCCACCTTTTCAATTCTTGTGAATGGCATGTCCTCATAGATCTTCACTCTTTCCAAAGGCCTCAGACAGGGAGATCCTCTCTCTCCCTTTATTTTCATCCTTATTATGGAAGGACTGGGCCATACTATTAAAACTATTAAACTTTCAGAGAAGATTAAGGGCCTTCAATTAATGGAGAACGCCCAAGCTTTGACTCATCAACAATTTGTGGATGATACCATTTTGCAGGGTATCACCACTGTCAAGGAAGCTACAGCATACAAAAAAATGTTAAATGACTTCACCCTGGCTTCAGGTATGGAAGTCAACCTCTCCAAATCTAACATTTTTTTCTTTAACGCTAACATTGCTATTCAAAGGAATATCTCCTGAATTATAGGCTTCCAAAGGAAGGTCCTCCCTTCAAAGTATTTGGGAATCCCCCTTACAGATAAGCCTTTGCACAAAAGTATCTCGGAACCAGTGCTCAACAAGATGCAAGACAAGATCAAAAGATGGACTTTTAGAGCATTGGACCTGGCTGGCAGATTGAATTTCACGAAGTGTGTTCTCCAATCCATCACTATTTTCTTTCTTTCAACCCTGCCAGCCCCCAAAGGGGTTTGACAACAACTCAAGAACATTCAGAGAGACTTTCTTTGGGTTAAGGAGGAGACAAAAAAGAAATGGGCCCTAGTTTCTTGGGTTAAAATATGTAAACCCAAAAGTCACGGAGGTCTAGGCTTAGACGATCAAGAGACTCTGAGTAATGTTCTAGAAGCCAAAATCTAGTGGAGATGGGTTAAAGAACCAGAGGTGCAATGGGAAAAAACCTGGAAAGAAAAATATGCCAACTCCTGGCAAACAAATGATCTCATTAGAATGTCAAGGAACATAAAAGGCTCTCGCATCTAGAATAAAGCCTGGGATAATAGAAGCCTAGTTCAGAACAACAGCTTCTGCGAAATCAGAACAGGGGATGAAGCTCTCTTCTAGGAAGATAAATGGCAACAAGAACCAACGTTGTTAAGGGAGGACTTTATGAGCATCAAGTAGGAAACTGATTCCCAAGGACAATTAAAGGTCAGGGATTTTTGGAATCCTCCTCATAACATTGAGAAAGGGAGAAGCTGGAGGAAAATAGAATGCAGAGGGGAAGGCCCCTTCAAGCCAAAAACGAAGGAGCTTATGAAAATTTTAGAACAGAGAAAGATTTTGGTCACAGATGGGCAGGATGAGTTAAGATGGGTTCAGAACAAAGAAGGTATTTTTAACATCCATGAAGCAAAACAATCTCCCTTAACCTTGATCCCTACGTTTTGGCAAAGTCCTGGCAAAAACTATGGAGCCACCAAAGATGGATGAAAATCAAGTTGTTTATGTCGTTAGTTCACCACAAGAAAATATTAACTTGGGATAACATTCAGAAGAGGGGGGTTATGGGGCCCTCTAGATGCCCATTATGCGAAGCTTAAGAGGAAACAATATAGCATATTTTCAACAACTGTATATATATCAACTGGTTGTGGGATGCTTTCCATATCATTTTTCAACAGATTAGCAGAGATAAAGGAAGCATCATTAATACCCTGAACAATTGGAGTAAAAACTTTGGAGAGAATGACATCCTTAATTTGGTGTGGACCTTAACACCAAGCTTCATTATCTGGAATGTTTGGAAGGAAAGGAATAAAAGAATTTTCAAGAATGAAAAAACTACTACCATTTGCCTAATGGATTTAATCTTAAAGCAGATTAGGGAGACTGTCTTCACCACCGGGCACAGTCCCCCCTCGAATCCTCCCACTGCGCTTGAATTGAGGACTCTCAAGCAGCTAGGAATTCATGAGATCACTCGCCAGGGACTTAGTAAAGAGGTGAGAGTGATGGAAAGGGAGAAGAAATTCTGGAATCCTCCACCAAAGGGTTATCTAAAATGCAACATAGATGGGGCTTCAAAAAGCAACCCCGGAATAGTAGGTTATGGAGGGGTGTTAAGAGATGAAGAAGGAAAAATAATTTTCACTTTCCACTACTATTTAGGCATAGCCACCAACAACATGGCTGAATTAATGGTGATGGAACAATGTCTGGAGCTACTTAAAATCAATTGTAGCTCCTACATTCTCATAGAGGTAGACTTCGAGATTTCTATAAATGCAGTTAAGAAGTCAGCTATGGAACAACACCAGAAAGGGTTTCGAAACATTGGAGACTTATACAAGTTTATTAGGGAATCCATAAACATCTCCAATGCCTTCAAACGATTATCTTCAATCATGTCCAGAGGAAGGCCAATAAACATGCTGATCTGTTGGCCAACGAAGGAGTGATTAATTCCGAGTGCAGAATAAATATGGATTGGCAAGAAATGTCTCCTAGCAAGTTAAAACCTATCTGCGAGGCTCAAGCCGTAGAGGACAAGGAAATGTATGATTATTGGGCTCGTGGGGTAGGAAATTATTAATTGAGCATGGCGAACCAGATTTCACTACTGTTCAGGGTGAGGGTCATGGTATCAAGATTTCATTTTTTAATGGAGTGCTTCTATTCCTTTCTTAACTCTAGGTATATTCAAGGTGAAAAATTCATCGCAGGTGGAAACCCGATTCTACTGGCTGCTGGAATTTTCTATCTTGTAGGGTTTGGAGGGATTTACTACGTTACAGGTGGTTTTCATTTGTTCGCACCACTTTCTCCTGGGAAGTAGTATTGGATTTTTCAGAGAAATCACATCCAGATTCCGACACGTGGCAGGGAGGTGGACTGGAAAACCGCCCTTCACCACTCACTATTTCAGGGTCTTCTTGTTTAGTGCGATATTAATCTCGACCATAGGATGCAGCAGAGGTTAATCTACGGTCCAGTTTTTCCGTGCAGCTTGGAAGCTGGGTCCAGCTAAGCTTCAGTTGTCTTGTTGTAGCACTTTGTAGATTGATGGGCTCTTCCACCCAGTTGTTCATTTTCCTATGTTCGGCTTAAGGGCTTACCATTAGGGCATTTCCTAAGGTTCCGTGTCTCCTTGGGGGCAGGGAGATTTCTGTCAATATTGTAAACTATTTGTCCAATTAATGAAAGAGAAGGACCAACTTTTGCCTCAGCAAAAAAAAGAGAACAGAGTAAGCAAACACATAAACACAACAAATTTAATAATGAGTTCACCCAATCCTCCTGTGCTACATCTCCTGGCCCAACCTTCACTCTTGGCCTTTCTATTATGTCTTAAAGCAAAGTTTTTACAATAAAGAGCTCAATTTGAGTCTCACTTAATAGATGATGATCAGTAGGATTGCACTTGGATCCCACAAGTCTCTAGAGTACACAGACTCCCCTTACTGAATCTCAACCTCAACTAGTCTTAGTGGTATGAGTCCAATTTGGTACTCAATACATGACAAGTATACATAGAAGAGTTGCTTGAACCTCTCAAGCCTTCACTAGAGTTCACAGACTCTCACACTCTCTTTGTCTCTGTCTGATCGATGATTCCTTTCTTCTGTAGGTTAGCTCAGCTTCTTTGTTCTCTATAATTCACTTCTTTCTTGCCTCTCGGCTTTCTGCTTCTCTTTCTCTACCTGCCTTTACCTTTTGTCTATTCATGGCTTAAAGCCAATCTGCTCTCCGACTATTCATTTCCACTTCCTGGCTCTCTAGATCTCCTGTCTCTTCTCGGTGGAATTCCCCTGCTATGTGTCATCATCATTGTGCAATGCTTCACAGTGAGGTGGCCAATTGTTTCCTCATGCACTAAGTGTCATTTCTCTTTGAATGGTCATTATTTCCCTTACTCCAAGATTGCCTATGAAACTGATTCCTCTGTTATCTCAGCAGTCATGCTAGACCTCAAATCTTATATGACTTATCCTATTCCCCCGTTGAATCTGTTCATCCATTGGATCATTTCTTTGTCACTGATCTAGAGCCTCCAGATCCTATGGTCTCCGTCCATATCAGGCGGGTAAGTAGCATCACCTTTACCCACACCATTTGAGAAGTTTCGTCTCTCATCCACTTGACATGTGTCGCCTAGTATATGGCATCAGGTGGGACTGAGTCGAACCCGCTTACCACTTGAAGTCCTTTCGATATCTTACGGGTTTAGCGCAGGACCCTCCTTTTGATAGAATTAGTGATTTCCATACGTTTTTATGCTTTTCCTCATGACCGAGCACTTGGGGGGATTTCCTTCACTAAGGGGGATGCCCTGTGATACATGATTAAAGGTTATCAGAAACTACCTCTGTTTTTGGATTTAACCTCCCATTTGTCAATTTGTGCTAGTGCGCGGTCACCCTGGGCCAACGATCTGCACACTTTGACTGAGGGTTTTCGTTGCTCAATGTTGACCATAAATTGCCATTGTTTAAAGGTTATTTCTGATAGGCTCGATGTCCATAAGATTTTGAAGCTTGACATAATTTGAAACAGTCATAAAAACCAAGAGAATGTTTAAGGATCCAATTCGGATGAATTGTCAATTTTTGTAATTTAAGTTGTATTTTTAACTTTAAAGATAAATGTAATATTTAAAAAAAAAACTTTAAAAATTTAACCATTTAAGGCAATGAAGGACACAAGCAAAAAACCGAGTGTAATAAGATGAAAATGAAAGATTCCTCACTACTAATGGATTCCTGCACGATTTGTTCAAAAAATATGTAGCTAGGGAGAGAATCAAATTCAACATTCTTCTTTATATAGATATGTTGAAACTAATCATCTCAGAATACAACATTGTGATCTAAAATAAGGTGCAACTAGCTAAGAAGGGTTGGGAACTGTAAAACAAAATGGCCTTGTATGCAACAGATTATGGAAAGGGAGTACTTGACAAACAAACTATTATCAATGTTGGGCCCCAATGTCAACATCTCAGTCTCGCAATTGTTTCACAGACCCTAGAACCATCTAAAGAGAAAGGAGATAAGAGAGTCAATATGGGGAGACAATCTACACCCGCAACACCCATTAGAGAAATCCCCATCAAAGAAGAAAATAGTAAAGATGTTAGCCAAATCAACTAAAATAGTAGACCGAGGAGAAACGTTAGGGAACCATGGCCCCACCTCCATGAAATATGCCACAATATAAATGAAAATCAAAAAAATCTTTGGGGAGGATCCTTCAAAGATATAAGAATTTTGAGCATGTCAAATACCCTAGAAGACATATAGAGAAACAACTCATTAAGCCTGATTTTTCCTATCCCAAGAACTAATGCAAGCTGCCATAGAAGTATGGTCCACATTAGTCCATAATCCCAAGAGTGAAATCACTCGTTTCCAAATGTCCTGGGAAAAGGGCTAGATGTAGAATAGATGTAAGAAAACCTCACTGCTAACTTGCAAAGTGAGAATACCATTATGGAGGGTTAACAATGTGACACATATGATCTTACGTGGGACACCACATCTCCACATGGGAAAACTTAGATCAAGAAAGGGAAGAGATAGTGAACAAGAAATAATGTGTCTATATGCTTTCATAGCTGCAATGCAACCATCAAATTATTTTCCACCCAATTCAGGTTTCTGTGGGTGTGTGGAAAAGGAAACATCATATCAACAAAGATTATGTATGTAGGCTTGCCATTTGGCCTCCATAAACACTGGAATCCCAAGATCGCTTGCATGTGGCCAAAGGGTGGAAGATTAAGGGAACAATTGTCCCCTCCCAATACTGCCCAGACTATTTAGCCCCTGCTAGATGAGGAAATTTATTAATGGGGCACATAAAAGATGGCTTCTTGACATTCCTTTGATGACATCCAAACCCACTTGAATTTTCTGCCCATCCCCAATGGCCCAGCGAATATTTCTACATAACCATGGGATCGCAACCCTGGGAATGTATTCTTCCATTATGATGGAATAACACATACCTCTATACATTAGGGAAACTTTTAATGGCTAATATTCGTAGGTTGGCTAATTTTCCATGCTTTTTCTAAAGAAAGATTCACTAAGTTCCATTTTTTCTAAAATGATTTGCCCAAATTTTATAGAAAACCATTATTTTACCTTAAAAATCATAAAAATATTATATTGACTAATATAAGATCATTGGAAATCTAAATATTCTACAAAAATATCACCAAAATTTTACAATTTACATATTAGGGACTAGTAAGATTCACCAAGGTTTCTAAACTTTAAGATAAACTTCCATCCTTAAAATTTTCCTTGCTAAACATACGCCATATACTAGTCATCAAGAGCACTTGACTAGATCTTTGGATGTTCTAGATTCCTCAACCACCCTTGTTTTTGGGTCTAAAACTGAGATTTAGCCCAACAAATGGAATCACTTTATGGGGACCGGATTGAGACCAAAGAAAATTTTCTATAGAAGACTCAATATTTTTTATGATAGCATTTGGAATTTGCAAAATGTGCTTTGAGAACATAGGGATTCCTTGAAAAAAATATCAGACCGTTTTTAACCTACCTCCCAACGACAACCATCTATGGTCCCGTGTGAGAAAAATCCTCTCGAATTGCGTAACAAGAAATTCCCAATCATATATTTCATACTTGTTTGGTTTCAACATGCATCCCAAATATTTAAATCCCTTAGACAAATATTGAATCCTCCCCCCAAACAAGGACGTTATAACTTTTATCTCTAGTGAGTCTCCCCCAGTTGAAATTAGCTTAGATTTATCATTGTTTATATAGAGACTAGAAGCCATGTTAAACCTATGAAAGGTCTTGTGAAAGGATTCCCCTCCAGTAATTATATCCTTTCCTACACAAATTCTAATGTCTACAAATAGTAGATGTGATAACTTACTATTTCTGAACATCTTGCATCCCTTAATAGCACATGTTTCCTTCATAGCATGAATCCCTTTGCGAAAAGCAAGCATAATTAATATCAATAACAAAGGAGAAAATGCCTATCCATGTATTAACCCTTTGCCCATTTTGAATAAATTTGTGGTCTCTCCATTTATATTACTACCATTGAAGCTGACGAAACACATGCCATTATCCATTTAACATCCCTATGGTTGAATAACATTATGTCTGAAAGCAAAGTTTTTACAATAACGAGCTCAATTTGAGTCTCACTTAATTGATGATGATCAGTAGGATTGTACTTGGATTCCACAAGTCTCTAGAGTACATAGACTCCCCTTACTGAATCTCGACCTCAACTAGTCTGAGTGGTATGAGTCCAATTTGGTACTCAATACATGACATGTATACATAGAAGAGTTGCTTGAACCTCTAAAGCCTTCTCTAGAGTTCATAGACTCTCAGACTCTCTTTTTCTTTGTCTAATCGATGATTCCTTTCTTCTATAGGTTATCTCATCTTCTTTTTTCTCTATAATTCACTTCTTTCTTGCCTCTCGACTTTCTGCTTCTCTTTCTCTGCCCGCCTTTACCATTTGTCTGTTCGTGGCTTAAAGCCAATCTACTCTCCAACTGTTCATTTCCGCTTCCTGGCTCTCTGGATCTCCTGTCTCTTCTTGGTGGAATTCCCCTGCTCCCCGTCATCATCATTGTGCAATGCTTCACAGTGAGGTGGCCAATTGTTTCTTCACGAACTGAGTGTCATTTCTCTTTGAATGGTCATTATTTCCCTTGCTCCATGATTTCCCGCGAAACTGATTCATCTGTTATCTCAGCAATCATGCTAGACCTCAAGTCTTATATGACTTATCCTATTCCCCCGTTGAATCTGGTCATCCATTGGATCATTTCTTTGTCGTTGATCTAGGGCCTCCACATCCTACGGTCTCCGTCCATATCAGGCGGGTAAGTATCATCACCTTTACCCACAACATTTGAGCGGTTTTCTCTCTCATCCACTGGACACATGTCACCTAGTGTATGGCATCAAGTGGGACTCAGTTGAACCTGCTTACCACTTGAAGCCATTTTGATATCCTACCGTTTTAGCGCAGGACCCACCTTTCGACAGAATTGGTGATTTCCATATGGTTTTATTCTTTTCCTCATGACCGAGCACTTGGGATGCTTTCCTTCACTGAGGGGGATGCCCTGTGATACATGATTAGTGCTTATCAGAAACTACCTCTGTTTTTGGATTTGACCTCCCATTTGTCAATTTGTGCCAGTACGCGGTCACTCTGGGCCAATGATCTACACGGTTTGATCGAGGGTTCTTGTTTCTCCATGTTGACCACAAATTGCTATTGTTTAGAGGTTATTTCTGATAAGCTCGATGTCCATAAGATTTTTAAGCTTGAAATAATTTGAAATAGTCATAAAAACCTAGAGAATGTTTAAGGATCCAATTCGTATCAATTGTCAATTTTTGTAATTTAAGTTGTATTTTTAACTTTAAAGATAAATGTAATATTTAAAAAAAAAAAAAACTTTAAAAATTTAACTATTTAAGGCAATGAAGGACATAAGCAAAACACAAAGTCTAATAAGATGAAAGTGAAATATTCCTCACTACTAATGGATTCCTACATGATCCGTTCAAAAAATATGTAGCTAGGGAAAATTGAGAGAGAACGCTTGGAGAGAGAATCAAATTCAACATTCTTCTTTCTATAGATATGTTGAAAATAATCCTCTCAGAATAGAGCATTGTGATCTAAAATAAGGTGCAACTAGCTAATAAGGGCTGGGAACTATAAAACAAAATGGTCTTGTATGCAACATATCGTGGAAAGGGAGTCCTTAACAAACAAACTATTATCAATGTTGGGCTCCAATGTCAACATCTCAGTCCCACAATTGTTCCACACAGACCCTAGAACCATCTAAAGAGAAAGGAGATAAGAGATTCAATATGGGGAGACAATCTACACCTGCAACACCCATTAGAGAAATCCCCATCAAAGAAACAAATAGGAAAGATGTTAGCCAAATCAACTAAAATAGTACACCGAGGAGAAACGTTAGGGAACCATGGCCCCACCTCCATGAAGTATGCCACAATATGAATGGAAATCAAAAAAATGTTTGTGGAGGATCCTTCAAAGATATAATAATATTGAGCATGTCAAATACCCTACAATACATACAGAGAAACAACTCATTAAGCCTGATTTTTCCTATCCCAAGAACTAATGCAAGCTGCCATAGAAGTATGGTCCACATCAGTCTATAATCCCAAGAGTGAAATCGCTCATTTCCAAATGTCATGGGAAAAGGGGTAGATGTAGAATTGATGTAAGAAATCCCCACTGCTAACTTGCAAAATGAAAATACCATTATGGAGGGTTAACCATGTGACACATATGATCTTATGTGGGACACCACATCTCCACATGGGATAACTTAGATCAACAAAGGGAAGGGATAGTGAACAAGAAATAATGTGTCTGTATGATTTCGTAGCTGCAATGCAACCATCAAATTATTGTCCACCCAATTCAGGTTTCTGTGGGTGTGTGGAAAAGGGAACATCATAGTAACAAAGATTATGTATCTAGGCTTGCCATTTGGCCTCCATAAACACTGGAATCCCAAGATCGCTTGCATGTGGCCAAAAGGTGGAACACTGAGGGAACAATTGTCCCCTCCTGATACTGCCCAGACTATTTAGCCCTTGCTAGATGAGTAAATTTATTAATGGGGCACATAAAAGATGGCTTCTTGACATTCCTTTGATGGCATCCAAACCTACTTGAATTTTCTGCCCATCCCCAATGGCCCAGCGAATATTTCTACATAACCATGGCATCACAACCCTGGCAATGTATTCTTCCATTATGATGGAATAACACATACCTCTATACATTAGGGAAACTTTTAGCGGCTAATATTGGTAGGTTGGCTAATTTTCCATGCTTTTTCTAAAGAAAGATTCACTAAGTTCCATTTTTTCTAAAATGATTCGCCCAAATTTTATAGAAAACCATTATTTTACCTTAAAAATCATAAAAATATTATATTGACTAATATAAGATCATTGGAAATCTAAATATTCTATAAAAATATCACCAAAATTTTACAATTTACATATTAGGGACTAGTAAGATTCACCAAGGTTTCTAAACTTTAAGATAAACTTCCATCCTTAAAATTTTCCTTTCTAAACATACACCATATACTAGTCATTAGGAGCACTTGATTAGATCTTTGGATGTTCTAGATTCCTCAACCACCCTTGTTTTTGGGTCTAAAACTGAGATTTAGCCCAACAAATGGAATCACTTTATGGGGACCGGATTGAGACCAAAGAAAATTTCCTATAGAAGACTCAATATTTTTTATGATAGCATTTGGAATTTGCAAAATGTGCTTCGAGAACATAGGGATTCCTTGGAAAAAAGATGAGACCATTTTGAACCTGCCTCCCAATGACAACCATCTATGGTCCCGTGTGAGAAAATTCCTCTCGAATTGTGTAACGAGCAATTCCCAATCATATATTTTATACTTGTTTGGTTTCAACATGCATCCAAAATATTTAAATCCCTTAGATAAACATTGCATCCTCGCCCCAAACAAGGACGTTATAACATTTATCTCTAGTGAGTCTCCCCAATTTGAAATTAGCTTAGATTTATCATTGTTTATAAAGAGATTGGAAGCCATGTTAAACCTATGAAAGGTCTTGTGAAAGGATTCCCCTCCAGTAATTATTTCCTTTCCTACACAAATTCTAATGTCTACAAATAGTAGATGTGATAACTTATTATTTCTGAACATCCTGCATCCCTTAATGGCACATGTTGCCTTCATAGCATGAAGCCCTTTGCAGAAAGCAAGCATAATTAATATCAATAACAAAGGAGACAATGCCTATCCATGTCTTAACCCTTTGCCCATTTTGAATAAATTTGTGTTCTCTCCATTTATATTATTGCCATTGAAGCTGACGAAACACATGCCATTATCCATTTAACATCCCTATGGTTGAACCTAATTTTATAGAGTATCCACCAAGAATCTATTGATTCTTTTGGGGCATTATGCCAAGGTTCTCAAGATCTCTCTTATTTAGCCATGAAAAAAATTGAACTCTTGAAAGTTTTCGAACAATGGAGGTGAAGGTTTATACTTATTGAGGGAGACAATGAGCCTTATCTTTTATCTAGGTAGAACTCTAGTCATTGAAACTTGTGATTGGCATGCCCAAATTTCCCTTCAAGTGATTAGGTGAAGGAGGATGACATGGTCCAGAGCTCTAGCCTACAATAGTTATCTTTCATTAAAAGGATTCACGGGATGACGTTGGCCGGGATGAGTGGGTTGATAGATCATCCTGGTAGTTATGCCATTAGTTGGGGTGGTGCCCAATGAATGGTGTATCCTGGAAATCCTTGTTTAGAAATAATAGTGGAAGGAGGGATGATGTCGGCTACCAAATTAGCTTTTTGGATATGCTATTGGCTGAGAGGAAGCCTTACTTGTCGGCTCCACCTAGTGGCCCCCACCCAAGGATGCTAGAGGGGTGCCTAAGGAAAGCACCATAATGAAATGGGTTGGGTAACATAGGTTCAGTATTGTTGTATTCACATCCACTCGGTTACTCCAACATTGTTCATAATCGATTCCATTATTGATGCAAGGCCAATGGAGGATCCCGATGAATAACAAAGTTTAATTGTAGTTCTCTTTGAATGGTGTGCCAACTTAAGTGCTAGACCGATCCCTCATTTTAGTGTCATAGTGAATTATTCTCTTTTGTTATAGTTTGGATTTCAGTTCCTTTTATGTGTGCATATTGAATGGGTGATAGTTTTCAAGAGTGTTTGAGATTGGTTGAATGACATATTGCATAAATATTTCTCAATTATGTGATTGTTGATACTACTCATGCTATATTCAATTTTTTATGTAATTTAATTAGTAGCAATAGGCTTTCGATGGTGTGACAAATGAAGTTTTGGACTAGTTCCTCAATTTACTGTGGAAGTGGAGTATTTCGTTTATTTTTCTAGTTTGGATTGCATTTCCTTTTATGTGTGCATCTTTAATGAGTGATGTTTTTTAGGAGTTTTATGAGAGTGCTTGAATGACAGATTGCATAAATATTTCTCATTGATGTGATTTATGTTAATATTGTTTTTAGAGTTGATTTTGTGTGTAATTTAATAAATTGCAGTAAGTTTTGGATGGTGTGATATATTATGTATTGGATTGGTCCCTCAAACTAGTGTGGTAGTAAATTATTTTCTTTCTTGATATAGTTTGACTTGTAGTTCCTTTATGTGTGTAGATTGAATGAGTAATTGTTTTTAGGAGTGTTATGAGAGTGCTTGAATGACAGAGTACCTAATTCTACAGTATTTCTTTACATTAAATTTGTGTGGAGTGTAACAAATTTCTTGATTTCTAAGAGTGTGTGTCCAACAAATTTTTGTCGAGGTCATTTTATACTAGTCATAACCTTCCTTAGCATAGACTTTGCACATCAATCTTTTAAAAATTAAAGGCTACCTGGAACAATAACTAAATGTAAAAGTATGCCGACCAACATTAAAATGAAAACAATATAAAATTAATGAGGTTAACAAAGTTTCTTATTCAAATCATTATGAGTCATGAGCATTAATATTTTATTAAATTTTTATGTCTTCATGAACATATATTGGTAATAAATGAATGGAAGAATCATTCAAGTTATCCTAATTTTTTCTACCATCAATTCATACCCTACATTGAACACTTTAATCATATTGCAATAGGTAATTAATAGGTAATTTGTATAGACACAAATTATACTGAAGCATTTAATATTTTAGGCAATAAGAATCATCATTTTTTAAACATGGAAAATTTCTGAAAAATTCGAATTTATGTTCTTAACATCACTGTGTGCATCCATGTCATCCTTTGTATCATTTTCCATTGTATCATTGCCAAGGTTCATATGATATTTCAAGTAGTTAATATTATAATCATCCTCGTCTTAACTTGCATCATATTCCTCATCATTGAAATTTCACTCTAGACCATCAATATTTTTAGTAGATGTATTTAGAACATCTTTTTCTATATCATCCATGTTGTTGTCTTTCGTAACATCATGTAACTATGTATTTTTGTCTTTTTGTGCCTCCACATAACCATCTTCAGAATCATCATGGATGTCAATTTATTTCATGTTCTCTAATCCCTCTCTCTCATTTTGTTGGCCATAATTTTTTTCTTAGTATCCACTAATGCATGATCAAATACGTGTCTTAATCTTAGATGATAATGTATGACAAATATCAATTTTGGGTCTAGAATATCTTTATAAAAATATCTGCACATGGACGAGTACATACATATATTAGACGTATGTTATAATAATTTTATTGATTAATAAACACATTTATATATTCATAATAAAACAATGTATTAATAGAATGTTGATCACTATCACAATGAATTGGTAGAAGATACGGCTCCTTATCCTTCGATAGGAACTTTGACCAATATATGGAAAAGAGTCCACTATGGGTATCATGTCTTTGTGTAGTCTCAAATTCTAGATACCAAATTTTAATTTTCCCAGATTATTGTAGATTCCCTTTAATAATAATCTTATCTTTAGATCTTCATCAAGTGGATTGCTTGAATTCAACCATGATGCCACAATCGAATGATTGTCTCTTTACATGTACACGTTCTACATGATAATCTTGACCATATGCCCACATTGCTAGATATTTCCTTACTTGTGAAAGAACATTTGTTTTGGTTCAAAAAATACAATGATGAATATTAAAATAGTTAATAGTGTCAAAACTGAAATCAAACAACACTCGGTAAAATTCTAACTCTACATTTATTTCACATCCTCTGGACATGTTGGTTTGATTTTTTTTTTATGTTTGAATCTATACATAAACATTTTATTTGATTTTGAATTTGTTCACTAACCCATTCTAGTGTTTAATATTTTCCCCATTCCACTTGAAGATCAATAGGAAATGGGGTATTCCTTGGGTTTGATCTCTTAAATTGTCTCCTTGCTTCTAAAACTTCTTCCCTCTTTTTATCATATAAATCAATCCATTTTCTCATAAAGTAGATGTGGTACAGAATGAACTTGTTGAGTATAGCAGTTCCATCTACACCTATTAGATGTGAACATGCTTATTTCAAACTCCAAAAGCCATGTTATTAATTTGTCAAATAAATTAGAAGTGAATTAATTTTCACAATAAAAACAACCACAATGATTAGGAGTTTACTTCCTAATTTCTACTTAAACACCATTATATTGTGGTTTTTATCCATCAATAATATTGAAGGGTTGCTCTTCATCTCATAAGCGTGGAAAATCACCTAAATTCTTGCTAAGGAATTCACATAAGAAGAAAAATCCTTCATTCAATGACCATTATGGCATTTTGTAAGACGAGTATCACAACAGAGACCATTGTTAATCTCTTCTTTGAGTGAGTGTGGGTACATGTTGCGAACACATAGTGCATTGTCTCAAATCGGGACAACGGATTCGTGAGTGACTTTGGTCAAGTATTTGGTTGATGTTGGATACCAAACTTACTAAGTCCATGAATTTAAGTCCCCAAACTAATGGCCAAACACAGGTCATCAACATAATCATCATACACATTCTGCGCATGTACAACTCTAAGCATCCACACACATGTGATGAAATCCTCCCCTATGTCCAACACAACTATAATCGAGCTCTCCATAGCTCAACAGGCCATATCCCCTTTCATGTTGGGCTAGAATTTTAGCCACTATGTCTCATTGATATGGTCATTCCATTTGCAGCTACTTAGGAAGAATGGACTCACATCTAGCCCAAATTCTACAGGGCTAAAAGGTTCATTGAGTGCATTCAACACATCCACAAGCATGTCCATGATATAGTGGATAGAGGCAATGCTAAGTAAATGTAGCACCATGAACAATAGCGGGTTCCACTCAAGTTCTAGGTAGGTGACAATTTTGGCTACATTTGTAGAAGAAGTGCTTCACTCAACCCCACCACAAGCTTTTCATACTCTCATATGCACCATACACCATCACCAAGGCTGTGAGGGAAAATTCCTTCAATCTAAACATTCCCTCGCTCCCTGTTTTGCACCTAGTGTTCAATGTATATCGCGTTTGGCCATACTTTCCATCATTTCTCAACACATCTGACATTGCAAAGAAACTAACGCTAACATAGTTGAACCTAGACTCCATGAAACAAGAACAAATGATCAAATGATGGATACAGTGATTAATAAAAATCACCAAGAGAGGATCTTGCTATATCGAGTTTTCAAAGTAGGGCAACTCCTTCATGAGGGAAAGTGGATTAGTAGGGACCACATTCAACACAAATTTCATCACCTCATCGAGGATCTGCACACAATGGGGAGCATTGCTTCATAAGGGGGGAGGACTAATTGAGGTGGATATTGGTGGCCACCGAGCTATTCCACCTAGACCTCAAATTGGTCTCATATGTTTCTTTGTTTATTCCAACATTTACTATTTTTAGTAGTTTTTCAGGTCCTAAAGTTCCCGAGAAGTTTGATCCCCTATATGATATTTTTTAGGTCCACCACAACTTGCCACAAAAGTTGTAGTACTCGGAGAGACCTTTCCAACAAGGTATCAACGTGCTAAACGAATATAGTGTGACCATGTTACAACCCCGAGAAATTGGTTTCCCAACTAACACCATCATGGCCCAAAATTCTTGGCATTACATCTCGTGGTGTTAGGGTTTTGGTTTTTTAGGGTTTTATATTGTTTTTTAATAATAAGTAGGCCCTAGAGACTCATTTTAACACATTTTAGACACATGTAGCCACCATATCTCTTGTGAGAGATAAGCTACTGTCATCTGAGCTAGTTTCCTTCCATTATTTTTGTAAACATATTTCAGTATTATGATATTCCATTTCTATTTCTGCCGCATCTCTATATTTATGCCTATATCTATAATTTGCTGCATTGTTATTTAGTTTCGGATCATACGCTCACACTATCTACTCTCTCACCTCCTCTCTGTCTTCCTTCCTCTCTCTCCCTTAATCTCTCTCTCTCTTTCTCTCTCTCTCGTGACCATCGAAATTTTTTTACTATATCCCTCCCTCTCTCTTTCTCTCTCCTTCTCTCCCTCATTCTCTCCATGTCCCTTTATTTGCCTCTTTATCACACCCCCAAACATACAAAATCTCTCTCCATCTCTCCCTTATCACTCCCTCTCTCTCCTCTTATCACTCCTTCAATCTTTCTTCTTTCATCCCTCTCTCCCCCTTCGACTCCGTCTCTTTATCCCTCCCTCTATCCTCCTCTATCACATCCCTCTTCTCTTCCTCATTCTCTCCTACCTCCCTCTCTCTCCCACCATCTCTCTCTCTCTCTCTCTCTCTCTCTCTCTCTCCCTCTCTCTCTCTCCTTGTGCCCTCCAATCCTCTCTCTTCCCCCATCACTCTGTGTGTGTCTCTCTCTCTATCTCTAACTATGTTACTCCATCCCTCCCTCTCTCCTTCTCTCCCCCCTTATCTCCATATATCATTCTTTGTCTCTTTATCTCATGCCTAAATATACACTCTCTCTCCATCTCTCCCTTGTCACTCCCTCTATCTCTCCACTTCTCACTCTCTATGTCTTTCTTCTTGACTCCCTCTCTCCCCTTACAACTCCATATCTCTATCCCTCCATCTATCCTCCTCTCTCTCAAGTCCTCTTGCTCCCTTTCTCTCCTCCCTCCCTCTCTCTTCCCCCATCTCTCTCTCTCTCTACACTCCAATCCTCTCATGGTCTCTCTCCTTCTGTCCTTCTCTCACTCCCCCCTCCATCTTTGTGACTCCCTCTCCCTCTTCCTCTCTTACCATTCTCTATCTCTTTCACTCCTCTCCCTTTCTCTCTCTTCATTTCTCCTCTCCCCTCTCCTTTAGTTTATCTCCATCTCTCCCTTATCACTTCCCCTATATCTCCACCTCTATCATTCTGTCATTTTTCTTCCCTCCCATCTAGGGTTAATATATATTAATATAACAAATTTAATATTGTATTATTCCAAATTTATTAATTTAATAAAAAATATAATATATTAATATGAATATTAAATTTAACAATAATATAAATAATCATCTTTTAATATCGATATTAGGGTTAATAATGTGTTTTTACATGGTATTAATAATAATTTGGCCCATGTTATTTGGACCATAGGCTTCACCTAAATAAAACCTCTTTCTTGAGCGTTCAAGTGTAAAGAGATTTACCGAGCAAATATAAAAGATGTTTTGTTTATTTACAATACTTCAAGTTTATTTATATTTGCATTTACTTATCACATCTCTTTTATTTTCCATGGCATTTGGTCAATATGTTTGGGATATAATTGGATATTGTTTTCTAATGCTATATATTTTTATTTATTTACCATACCCATTTATACTTCTTTTATATTTATTTATTTACCATATCTCTTTTATAAATATTTTAGATGGCCCATGGTATTAATAATAATTTGTCCCATGGTATTCTGACCATAGACTCCACCTAAATAAAACATTTTTTTAGTTTTCTTAAATATAAACATGTTTATGGAATAAATATAAAAATAGGTTTTATTTATTTACCATAAGTCTAGTTTATTTATATTTCCATTTATTCATCATACATTTTTTTGAGTGTTAGGAAACCTCTTTATATTTTAAATTTATATTATATTTATACATAATAATAACTATATTGATTTCTACATAACTACTACATTAGATTAAAAATATTGAATATTAAACATGACATGTTAAATGCTTACCCTAAAGATTTACCACCATACTAAGGTGTAGAGTGCTTCTTTCCCAACAACGTGAGAGAAAATAATTATAAAACAATAACACATTGAATAGATTTCACCTAGAAAACATGAACTCAAAAAAATAGCTAATAGATTTTATATTATTGTCAATAATGACAATGTGAGAGGAAATAATTATAACAATAACATGTCAAATAGATTTGAAGTCTAAATCACTATGACTTAAAAGAAACCATGCTTTAACATAAAGCAACCCATGGGAAACCCAATGTGAGAAAAACTATTTTTTATTATTATTATCATCATCATCTCACTTAAATGCAAGCATGCACCATCTAGCACAATTGACTTGTAATTCATACCACTAACTACCAAAATTATATGATGAATCTAGAGTGTTCAAGGCACACTATAATGGGGAATCCCCAAGCCTTTTAAAACTTTTAAAAGACTTTCTCACATATAATCTATAGAAGTTAATACCATGAACAGCCAAAACAATATGACTAAAATCACCACCTTAACTTAACAAGTTAATTTGACTCTTCCACATAGTCAAATTTACTATAACCTTATCCAATGACTCAAAAAAATCCCAATCAAAGAAAACATGCACCTTTTTAATCATACTCCAAGCCGTCAAAATCATATGACAAATTTGACCCACCGTGAGAACTATGGGAACAAACCACCTCAACCAGCAAAAAGTATCTATAATGAACATTTGATGATCATTCATTCTTCCATTCATATGAACTCCTCTCTCTATATAAATATTGTAATAAAATTACCCTAATACCATTGCCATCGTCAGAGGCATCTCAGAGAAATGCTAATACCACTTGCTCAGATCATGGATGAATCAACCATCCCTATGGCCAAGGAAGTATGCAATAATAATAACAATGATATTGTGAAATTGCAGAGCTGCGATGGCGAAATATTTGAGGTGGAAACAGAGGTGGCATCGACTTCAGACATCATACGGAGAATGATGGAGGACTTGGGCACCCACATTATCATTCCTCTGCCTCTAGTTTCTGCAGATACCATGTTCTTGATGAACCCACTGTATCACTAGATGCCGTCAAAACTTGGCATGAGGAGTTCGTAAGAGCTCTGATAGATGATCACGCAACAGTCTTGGAAGTTACGAAGGCTGCCAACTACCTGGTGGTCACAAACCTTCTGGATACGATGTGTCAAACTATTGCTGATATGTTGAAAGGGAAAACTGCTGAACAGATACGTGAGCTTTTCAACATTCTAATCGTCATATCACTCTGCAATGGCCTAGTACCTCCCTTTCTGCAATTCGGTTAGTTTGACCATGAATTTGAGAGCATGTCATTAGGTTTAGATTACACATTTGCTTACGCATTTTTTTTTCTAATTTTTTTGCCGGGGGCATTTTGGCAATTTGACGTTTTCCATTAATTTTTTTTGTTGAGGCATTTTGGCTATTTGACTTTTTCCAGTAAGAGTTTTTGCACTTTAAAGTCAATATGAATGTAACTTTTGTCTGCTATTCTTTCAATCTGTTATTTTGGGTTTATAATTGCACTTTAAAGTCAGTATGAAGGTAACTTTGGTCATACACTTGCTATTATTTCAATCTGTTATTTTGGGTTTATAAATGAAACAAAATTGTTAAGTTTTACATAGGTCATGAATTCTGAGAGTGATAAGTAGTGTAACATTGTTAGTATTTTGATAGAAACATGTTACACAATATACTCTCTTCACATTGGATGTGGTGACTAGCTCTTGTTGTAATTACTTTCCTTCTAGCTACTTGTTTGTTATTATTTATTTGGAAGTATGAATGGTTGTTGTGTTAGTTTATTTTTAATACAATAAATGAAAAAGATATTATTTAATGTTTACATGTTTTCATTTTTAATACAATAAAAGAGAAAGGTACTACTTAATGTTTGTATGTTGATAGGTATAGAAGAGATATTGTAATGTAATGTGATGTTATTGTTAAATTAGGTTATTCAAATATTTTGACTTAACTATTTAATCAGTATAAATCTATGTTAATTATAGATTTAATATAAGTGGAGATGTATCAAGTTTTATTCTAGGATAAATTTATTTTGTAGGGAAAAAATAATGTGTAATTTTTTATTGTTTAAATTATGTTTTTGAATGATATACTAGCATATTAATTTGGCTCAATAACAAATAAAATAAAATTAATATTTGAAATAAAATTGAGGTAAAATAGCCAATTTTATTATTGGTGGTTTTTGGCCTCCTAGTTTTGACAACACATTTTTTGCTAATAATATTACTCTATAATAATGCTTATTTAAAGACATAAAAATTCAAAGATTTAGTGTTGCAATTATATAAAAATTGTGGCAAGTTGTTGAGTTATTGATAATGTGAAACTAGTTTGAACTGAGGTTTGGTCAATAATTTCCTTTTCCAATGTTAGGAGAGGAATACAATTCCATCATGATTTCGTTCCTACATTTGAGATTGTGAAAATTGGGTTGTTTGTTAGTTGAAAGGAAACCCTAAAAGGTTTAAAAAATGAATATACTTATTTGTAACTAATTTAAAAAAGAAAAAATTAGTTTCTCCTAGATTTTGAGGTGAAAACATATTGTGCTAAGGTTTTACCTATTTCCCTTAACGAAGATTTCAAGGATTTTATTTTAGTTAATATAGCCATTTTGTTTAAGATGAATTTAAATGTTTAGTTTTTAGTGAAATTTAATCTTATAATAGTTTCCAAAATTGTCATTTTTTGTAATCTAAGTTGTATTTTTAACTGTAAAGATAAATGTAATATTTAAACAAAATTAAAATTTTTAAAAATTTAACCATTTAAATTTACCACCTTTCTTTTTCATGTGAATTCTTTTTAATATTCTGTAGAGTAATTGATTTATTCTACTCACATGAACTATTTTTTATTAATTTATTGTTTCAAAAGAATATCAATTAAGAATATATATTTTATATAAACAAACAAACAAAGCAATGATTTAAGCTTATTGAATTTTTTAAATTATATTAATGAAAATTAAATTAACCAACCTAGATCACTCTTAATTCTGTATCTACCAAGAACCTAATGGGATCAAATATATTTTTACTCTCAAAGAGTTTTGAACCTCAATAGATTTGCTTTGCTCATTAAATGGGGCATTAAGATGGATCTAAGTTGGTAGTCATATTTTAAGTTGATGTAGGTTTGTTAACCAAAATGAATGTCTTTGGGGAAAAATTATTCCTGAAAAATATATTTACAAAAAAATTCAAAAAATAAATATAATTAAATATTAATTTCAAAATAAATTTAAACAAATATTTATTTAATTAAAAAATATTTTATATTAAAATTTAGTAATATATGAAAAAAATAAGTGAAACACATATCACTTTACAAAATAACAAGACACTTATTTCTTTATGTCATATAACATGAAAGTAGGGTAGATCCATCTTAAGAGTTATATAAATTATTTTAATGATCAAAATTTTTATCATCCTTTAGATGTGTAGTATTGAAAAACAATGATATTCAAGCTAGTTTAATAACAAAATGTCTTTATATTATTTTTTATCAAAAATAATACAACATATTTTTTTTAAATATATATTATTAACCCCCATTAATTCCTTTTCTTAATTCTTTTTTAATATATAAAGGAATCTAAAACTCTCTTGGTCTAGATTTTAACTACTACCACTATAATCTATGTCCCTATATATGATGCAAGAGATTAAAATAAATTGCTAAGCTTACTTTAAAAACCAATGTAGGCCCCCCGGATGCGGGTGATGGCACGTCTCGAAGGGCCGAGCCACATGTCCACCATGTGGCGCCCCGTGCTCACATTAATGCTTGATGGACTTAGCCGTCAAAGACTTAATCCTGCGAGGTTTGAGCTCTGGGAATTTAATGCCGAGCAGAGTGAAGAGATGGCAACAGTTATGGTGCGCTCCGAACGAGGGAATGTGGCGGATTATCAAGGCATGGAGGTGCAGATATCAGTTCATCGTTATGGTGGAGTTGGGGAACTGCAATCGCAGAGACATTCGACGCAGAGGCAGACTCAGAGGAGGGTGGTTATCCCACCACCTCAATCTGCCATATGGGATTTTCGATGCTCCAATTCAAGCTCCTGTTTTGGGGGAAAGCGGAAAATTGAGAGCGATTCAGAGGTTTTGGTGGCAAATTCAGAGGTTTTTGTGGAGAATTCAAAGGTTGTGGTGGCGTTTGGGAGGTTCTGGTGGCGAATTCTGCCTTGTGGTTGGCCTCACAAGTCACCCAAGGCTATCAAAGTAGAAGGAGGATTGCCCATGGCGAGGCTACGAGAGAGGCAACCTTGCAGGAGGGGATCTGGGCGAGGCTCATCCTCTCACCCTCCGGCAGCGAGGGAGCACCACCAGTGCTGTTGCTGCTATTGCTATAGAAGGGCAGGGGTTAAGCCACTCCGAGCTGGGTAATAGATGGAGGTTGGCAGCTCGAGCGAAGGGGATCCAGTCCTCCCAGCATTTGGCTCGGTGGTGTTCACCCTGGGCAATTCCAAGGATAATCCAGGTATTAATGCTCATGTTTCAGTGCTTTTCACCCAAGCTCCTGAAGGAAATGAAGGTGAGTCACCTCCAGGAATGGTGGAACCATCCCCAGAGGGCTCTGGAAAGGAGAGTCCTGTTCTGCAACCACCAATTGGGGTGGGCACCTCAGGGAAGGAGATTATGCCTGCTCCCTCTCACCCCCAGGCGAAGGAACCTCAAGGCTCTGCACAGGATAAATGGGCCGCCATGTGGGAAGGAATCCCTGAGGGTCAGGGATGGTGCACCATCGAGGAGGAGAAAAATCCTGGTGATGAATGACCCTCCGATGTACGCGGGAGCACCTGCCTTTTCCTCTCAGCTCGGGTCCAGGATTATGTTTGCTGCGGGTAAATGGGTATGGGTTTGAATTGTTCTTGTTCACTTACAGTTTCTCATTCTGTCCAGTTTGTTTTGGTCGAGTTTTCTCTCAGTCTGTCTTGTCTGTGTCGGTATACAGTCTGGTTTTGAAGGACACCCCTGCGTGGGCAGTCATGCTCATGTTTGATTCAATGTGTCATGGTCTGTTGACAAGCAAATTGAATTGGTTTCTAGCCTCAGTTAGTTTTTTGGGGAATTATGGAAGTCCTGTTGATGCTACCCCTGCGTGGGAGCTTTTTGAGTCAAAGCTAAGTTACCCAAGGCGCCACTGGCGGCCATGGAAGTTCTGTTTCACTGCTTGTAAACATTTTACCGTAAATACAATATAATAGACTAGCTAGTTTTATCGAGAAAAAAAAAAAACCAATGTAGGCCAACTTTAAATACCTTAATTTTAACTTTTGTTTTACATCAAACTTAATATACCGAGATAAATTAATTCATAAAAAATAAGTGCACATGAATGAGTACATACATATATTCTTTGAGTTAAAAAAATAATTGCTCACAATGAATTGTTAGAAGATACAAGTCCTGATCCTTCCATGGGAACTTTAACTAATCTATAGAAAACAATCTAATATGAGTATTAGTGCACTCTCAAATCCTACATACCATCTACACTTAAAAATACAACATTTAAAATAGTGATAAACCAACTCAATAATTTCTTGTATTTTCCCAAATTATTGTAGATTGCCTTCAATAATATTCCTATCTTTTGATCTTGATCAAGTGGATTTCTTGAATTCAACAATGATGCCACAATATAATTATTGTCTCTTTTCATGTACACTTTCTACATTATAATGTCCACTACTAGACATTTTTTTTTTGTACGTGAAAGACCATTTATTTGATTTATTAATTTTATTTTATTTGTTATTAAGCCAATTTTATTTAGGTGAAGCCCGTCGTCCAAATAGAGGTGGCATCGACTTCATAAATTATACAGAGAATTATGGAGGGCTTGGGCACCCACATTACCATTCCTCTACCTTTCGTTTCTGCCAAGACTCTATGTCTTGTTATTCAATATTACAAATATCATGTTCTGAATGCCCCACTGTATCACTCGATGTCATCAAAACATAGTGATGCAGGAGCATCCAACTCACCGTAAATTTGGCAAAAAGAATTCCAACCAGGTTCGAAGGCTAGTGATCGATTGGACTGTTTAATTTTTACGGAAATAATTTTTCTTTTAGTTTGTTTTACAAAGTCAGTGAATTTAGACATCTCTTTTTATTTCAGTTAGAATTATTGTAGCTCAATTATTAGTTAAGGAATGGTCCATTAAAATAGGGAAATAAGAGCCAACTGTTCCTACAAGTCTTGGAATGCCAAATGATTATAGTTATTAACAAAAATAGTATTTCAGTAACCATATTCTGTATCAGTTGGATTAACTGTAAACATCAACTGAAAATAGAGAAGTATAAAAACAAATCAAATGTAACAGAGAGGGGTTCAATTGAGTAGAGTTGGGTTGATTGAGAAGACAAGGAAATAGAAACAGTCAGAGCATTCAAACAGAAAGCTATTTGTCCATCTGTACCATTTTACAAATATTTGCCTAAGTGAATTTTCTTTCCGTATGATCTAATAAATTGCGATAAAAATTATATTTATCAATTTACTATTGCAAATGTTCAAACATGAGTCACAGTCAAATATTAAGCAAGCAAACGAAGTCACAGTGATCCACAGTCACAATAACCGACAGCCATATATTCATTTCGCACACAGTTGAATAAGAGTTCCAGTATATAACATTCAGGCAACGAAGGCGAGGGATTTGCGTATGAACATCCACAACGTTCCAGCGTTCGAAGACATAAAGAACAACCAACAATCCAGAATATAAATGCAAAGAGGTAACAAAAATTGTACATTCCCTTTTCCATTCATAATTTTCATTTAAATCATCGAAGGACCTCAGTTACAGTGAATCATTGGGAAGGCCAAAACAATACTGTGAAAAACAAAATCCGTGACCTCATATAAAGCAGAGTACGACATATAGTCGGAAAAGCATTACAACCCAGAAACCGTGAACTGGGGTTTGACAAAGTCAACCAACAACGGTTCCTACCTCTTACGATATTTAACACAAAGAAAACGGAATAAATTACAGCCAAGTCAAATTCATTACAGCGACCGAAGGACTTGAACAAAGAACACAAGACTTAACATTAATCAAACTACAACCAGGCATTTGGATTTCAGGCCTACCTAGGCAAAGAAATGACTGTACAAGCTAAACGCTAGAGGATACGCCATCCAGGTCATCAATAGTGAACTGCAACACATCAATACACATATTACAATGGATGCAAAGATGGGAAATCCAAGGGAAATGAAAATGCCTGTAAAGAAGTAAAAACACAGTGAAATTACCTGGAGAGCGCAGCCAGACGCAACTGTATGACCTCCCGAAGAGTTGGAGTAACTGTCGACCAAAGGAACAAAGTGGGTTAGTCCTAGAACGAGAAGGTGAGCCATATTGAAATAGGGACAAGAGCATTCACCTATTCCAAACAAAGGACATGCGCCCGAGAAGTCCTGTGCTCATAGGCAAACATATTGCCGCACCGTAAGAAACCCAACCAACAACAAGCAAATAATACTCAACTAGATTCGAACTAGAGATAATAAGGTGCCGGAAGAAAACACAACAAAACCATGACGGTTTCTATCAACGACCACCAAAACCCAGATAAAGAACCACGACATCTACAGAGACGACAGAAATATAATAACGACAACCAGAGCTTAACAATACTTGCAGGAATTCGCGCATACAAGGAAGGGAAAATAACATTACTCACCAAAGTCAAGCCACGGAACCAGGTCAAGTAGCCTTCACAACCAAGAGTCGTTGCCATTAAACTTGCAAGCAGGTTGAGCAGAGAAGGATTCGAGTTTTTTTGATAGCACCAGGAGCCGAACATACCAACAACACAAAGCACACAGTATTCTACCACAGAGACCAACAAACCCTCGGCTGGAGCAGAACAGCCAGAGCAAAAATAACGGAGAATAATCGAGAAAGTGCCATAAAGAGTTAGGGTTAAGGCACGTAAGGTGGACGGGAGCAATTCGAGGCGGAGTACAGGGTGTTTACTCCTTGCATTTGCTCTCCAGCTACCAACTTCATGAAATCCCGCGGACATAAGATTTTTGTTTACCACGTAAACCTTTCCATCCACGTATAAAGTGCAAAGTGTGTGCCAAGTGGGCTGGGTTACACCAGAGTGCTATCAAACCAGATTATGTTGAAGAGATTTGAAAAAAAAATTGGATGTAGGTAGACGAGGACGAGGCCGAGGTGCTCGTAGAATGACAGATGAGGCATTATGAGAAGAACTCGGAGTTCTTACTGCTCGGTTGGAATAAATAGAGGCAGGCAAGAGAAGACATCCAAAAATGGGTGATGTGAGTGAAGAAGAAGTAGAAGTGGCAGCAAAGGGACCTGAAGGCGAATAAGTAGAAGTAAAATTACAAAAGTCTGTCTTATTGTCGAACAACAGACCAAAACTAGAACTCCTGACTTACGATGGTAGTTTGTCTATTGATGTTGTGTTAGATTGGATTAGTGAGATGGACAAGTATTTTGAATGCGAGGAAGTTAGTGAAGACCGTAGAGTCAAGTTTGCAGCAACAAAGCTGAAAGGACACGCAGCTCTGTGGTGGGACAGTGTCCAGAATGAGAGAAAGAGCTTGAACAAAACACCGATTAAAACTTGGACAAGGATGGTAGCTAAATTGAAGGGAAGATTTCTGCCAAGGGATTATCAAATCGCATTACATAGACAGGTACAGAATTTGAGACAGATGGGACTGACTGTGAAGGAGTATACAGAGGAATTTTACCGAGTGAATTTGCGAGCCAGATACACAGAGGATACGACAAAGAGGACATCCAGATATGTTAATGGACTGAGGATGGATATTTTGGTTGAAATAAGCATTTTGTCTCCCAATAATACTGAGGAGGCATACCAGAGCGCAATTAAAGCAAAGGAGAAAATTAACCGAAGACAGAATGCCCGGAGAGGACGAGGGTCTACCAGAGGAAGAGGCCAGTCCTATGGCAGGGTCCGGACTACCAGCAGCAGCGAGGATGCCAGCAGTTCGAGACTTCGGGAACAGCAGAAAAAGGAGATGGAACAAGAGGTGGCAGATCGTTCCAACACGGCAGAGGAAATGGATGTAGAAGGAGAACTGGTTATCAATGCTATAGATGCCACAAGTGGGGGCACCGTTCGTTTGAGTGCCCAGAAACAGATTCAGCTGGACAGCGAGGCGCATATGTGGCACAACCGGAGGAACCAACAACACCCCCTCAAGAGGCAGAAAATGCCCCAGAAACGGGAGAAGCTTTAGTGCTACATAAGGTATTACTGAAACCAGTTGATGAGAGTGTCAAACAGACGCAACAGAAAGCTCTGTTCAGGACAATTTGCAAATCGCAGGGTAAGTGTTGTAAGATGATAATCGACAGTGGAAGTACGGACAATTTGGTGTCCACAAAAATGGTGAAGAAGTTGGGGCTGAAGCGTTTAAAACACCACAGTCCGTATCGAGTTTCATGGCTACAAAAGGGGCACCAGTTACTGGTGGACGAGCAGAGTGAGGTTGAATTTCAAATAAGACGATATAAGGATAAAATTATTTGCGACATTATGCCAATGGACGTATGTCACATCTTATTGGGTAGGCCTTGGCAATATGATAGGAAGGTGACACACGATGGAGTGATGAACTGTTATAAGTTTGAAAAAGATGGGGTCAGGCATACCCTTGTGCCTATCAGAGAAGAGAAGGAAACAAATGAAGTGAATGAAACCAAGGCATTCCTAATGAGCGGAAAACAGTTTTTAAAACAGGTTGAGAACAGTGAAATAAGTTATGCTGTAGTCAAGAAAACAAGGACAGTCCTCTTACATACAGAGATAACAGATTTACCCATGGAAATACAGCAGATGTTGGAAGAATTTATAGATATAGTAGTGGATGACTTGTCAGACAAGTTACCTCCCAAGCGGAGTATCAACCACCATATTGACTTCATACCTGGAGCCAGCTTACCAAATAAAACAGCCTATCGAATGAGCCCCAAGGATAATGAGGAAATCAGGAAATAGGTGCAAGAACTATTGGACAAAGGTTTAATCAGAGAAAGTTTGATTCCATGTGCTGTACCAACAGTCCTCGCCCCCAAGAAGGGAGGAGAGTGGTGGATGTGCACCGATTCCAGGGCCATCAATAAAATCACCATCCGGTACAGATTTCCGTTACCACGTATGGATGATATGATGGACTCTTTGAGTGGGGCAGCTTACTTCTCTAAAATAGACTTCAAAAGCGGATATCACCAGATTCAGATACGATAAGGAGACGAGTGGACGACAACTTTTAAAACAAATGAGGGATTATATGAATGGTTGGTCATGCCATTTGGGTTCAGAAATGCACCCAGCACATTCATGAGACTCATGAATGAAATGTTGAAGGAGTATATTGGGAAATTTGTAATAGTTTATTTGGATGACATCCGTATTTTTAACAAGAAGAAAGAAGAACGCTTCTGGCATGTACGCAAAGTGTTAGAAAAGTTACAGCAGAACAACTTAGTAATAAATTTGAAGAAATGTACGTTTATGCAAAGAGAATTAATTTATCTGGGATTTGTGATAGCAGAAAATGAATTAAAGATGGATCCGGAAAAGGTAACAACAATAATAAATTGGCCGTCATAAAAAAATTTGTTTGAGGTACGTAGTTTCCATGGATTGACAAGTTTCTATAGGAAGTTTATTAAGAATTTCAGCGGAATTTTTGCTCCTATGTTGGAGACCATAAAAAAGGTCAGCCGACCTTTTCAATGGACAGAAGCAGCAGAAAAAAGTTTTCAACTATTGAAAAAGAAGATAACAAAAAGACCGATTCTCAGGCTACCATATTTTCAGAAATTATTTCAGGTACGTTGTGATCCTAGTGGAACAGCGATCAGGGCTGTACTCAGTTAGGAGGATAGACCTGTAGCATTTTTCAGCGAAAAACTGAATGAGAGTAGGCAGAAGTACTCCTCATATGAGAAAGAATTTTACGCAGTGGTACAGGCTTTAAGACAATGGAGGCATTATTTGTTAGGGAACAAGTTTGTGTTGTTTTCAGACAATTCTGCATTGCAATATGTAATGCAGCAACACAAACTCAATCATAAACATGCCAAATGGGTGCACTACTTACAGAGTTTTAATTTTGTGCTGAAACATATCAGTGGACAAGCAAATAAGGTGGCCGACGCACTAAGTAGAAAAGCTCTACTTTTGCAGGAGAGCGTTGTACAGGTTTTGGGTTTTGAACATTTACGAGATCTTTACAAAACAGATACAGATTTCAGAGAAGCCTATGAGGCGTGCTAGAACCCTTTGATAAGGAGTAATAGCCCTTGGTTAGATTACAATATATAGGAAAAATTACTATTTAAGAGAGGACAACTGTGTATCCCCAACTGTTCCATGAGGGAGAATATCATTCGCGAAAAACACAGCGGGGGTTTGGCTGGACACTTCGATATAGATAAGACCTTGGAGCAACTTAGTCATTTCTATTTTTGGCCAAGAATGCGATGATACGTACAACATTTTGTGACTAACTGTAAGGTGTGTCAATTAGCGAAGGGACATAGCCAGAACACAGGATTATATACGCCATTACCTGTTCCAAGCAGACCTTGGGATTCGGTGAGTTTAGATTTTGTTTTGGGACTGCCGAAAACGCAGAAAGGTTATGATTCAGTTATGGTAGTGGTGGATCATTTCTCAAAAATGGCACATTTCATACCTTGTCGGAAAACTAGTGACGCCACTCATGTGGCCCACTTATTTTTTAATGAGATTGTCAGATTACATGGGTTACCAACAACCATCCTATCAGACAGAGACATGAAGTTCACGGGACATTTTTTGGTGTACCTTATGGAAAAAAATGAACACCCAATTAAGCTACAGTTCTGCCTATCACCTGCAAACCGACTGGCAGACAAAGGTTGTGAACAGAAGTTTGGGAAATCTGTTACGCAGCTTAGTCGGGGAGAATTCTCGGATATGGGACCGAGTGCTAGCGCAAGCAGAGTTTGCTTACAACGATTCGCCAAATCGTAGCACAGGTCTCAGTCCCTTTCAGATCCTATATGGCATGCACCCTCGTGGAGTGCATGAACTTCAGGATATTGGTTTACAGGAACGACGAAGTGCGGACAGAGAAGATTTTGCTAATGCAATGAGGGATTTACATGAACAGTTGAAAGAAAAATTACAGGACAGCAGCTTAAAATATAAAGAACATGCAGATCCAAAGAGAAGAGAAGTTCATTTTGAGGTAGGGGACGAAGTCCTGGTACAACTGCGTAAGGAACGTTTCCCTAAGGGTACGTACAATAAAATGAAGTACAAAAAGATAGCGTCTTGTAAGATCTTGCGGAAATTTTCGGCAAATGCCTACGAAATACAACTACCACCTGGAGTAGGCATATCACCTATCTTTAATGTGGCAGATCTGTTTACGTATACAGGTGATTTGTTGGAGGAAAAGAAAGATGAACCCGGACAATCCACGCGGAACACCCAGGAAGATGAAGAAACTTGGAAAAGATAGATGCCTTATGTCCAACCTCCTGAGATCGAAGGCATCCTCGAAACTCAGGTAGTTAGACGTACTCGGCGGAAAAGTTATTTTCAGTACCTGGTCAAGTGGAAGAACTGTCCGATTGAGGACAGCTCATGGCTTGACGCTAGGCAGATTGAACGAACAGGAACGTCGGTAGAGGAGCTCATGAACCGGAGTCATGATCTCTTTTCACCCCAGGAGCCTGATGCAGGAGCATCCAGCTCACCGTAAATTGGGCAAAAAGAATTCCAACCAAGTTCGAAGGCTAGTGATCGATTGGACTGTTTAATTTTTACGGAAATAATTTTTCTTTTAGTTTGTTTTAGAAAGTCAGTGAATTTAGACATCTCGTTTTATTTCAGTTAGAATTATTATAGCTCAGTTATTAGTTAAGGAATGGTCCATTAAAATAGGGAAATAAGAGCCAATTGTTCCTACAAGTCTTGGAATGCCAAACGATTATAGTTATTAACAAAAATAGTATTTCTGTAACCATATTCTGTATCAGTTGGATTAACTGTAAACATCAACTGAAAACAGAGAAGTATAAAAACAAATCAAATGTAACAGAGAGGGGTTCAGTTGAGTAGAGTTGGGTTGATTGAGAAGACAAGAAAATAGAAACAGTCAGAGCATTCAAACAGAAAGCTATTTGTCCATCTGTACCATTTTACAAATATTTGCCTAAGTGAATTTTCTTTCCGTACGATCTAATAAACTGCCATACAAATAATATTTATCAATTTACTATTGCAAATGTTCAAACATGAGTCGCAGTCAAATATTAAGCAAGCAGACGAAGTCACAGTGATCCACAGTCACAATAACCGACAGCCATATACATTTCGCACACAATTGAATAAGAGTTCCAGTATATAACATTCAGGCAATGAAGGCGAGGGATTTGCGTATGAACATCCACAACGTTCCAGCGTTCGAAGACATAAAGAACAACCAACAATCCGGAATATAAATGCAAAGAGGTAACAAAAATTGTACATTCCCTTTTCCATTCATAATTTTCATTTAAACCATCGAAGGACCGCAGTTACAGTGAATCATTGGCAAGGCCAAAAAAATACTGTGAAAAACAAAATCCGTGACCTCATATAAAGCAGAGTACGACATATAGTCGGAAAAGCATTACAACCTAGAAACCCTGAACTGGGGTTTGACAAAGTCAACCAACAACGGTTCCTACCTCTTACGATATTTAACACAGAGCAAACGGAATAAATTACATCCAAGTCAAATTCATTACAGTGACCGAAGGACTTGATCAAAGAACACAGGACCTAACATTAATCAAACTACAAACAGGCATTTCGGTTTCAGGCCTACCTAGGCAAAGAAACGACTGTACAAGCTAAACGCTGGAGGATACCCCGCCCAGGTCATCAACAACGACCTGCAACAAATCAATACACATATATTACAATGGATGCAAAGATGGGAAATCCAAGGGAAATGCAAATGCCTGTAAAGAAGTAAAAACACTTTGAAATTACCTGGAGAGCACAGCCAGACGCAACTGTATGACCTCCTGAAGAGCTGGAGTAACTGTCGACCAAAGGAACAAAGTGGGTTAGTCCAAGAACGAGAAGGCGAGCCATATTGAAACAGGGACAAGAGCATTCACCTGTTCCAAACGAAGGACGTGCGCCCGAGAAGTCATTTGCTCGTAGGCAAACACAATGCCGCACCGTAAGAAATCCAACCAACAACAAGCAAATAATACTCAACCAGATTCGAACCAGAGACAGGTGTCGGAAGAAAACACAGCAAAACCATGACGGTTTCTATCAACGACTACCAAAACCCAGATAAAGAACCACGACATTTACAGAGACGACATAAATATAATAACCACAACCAGAGCTTAACAATACTTGCAGGAATCCGCGCATACAAGGAAGGGAAAATAAAATTACTCACCAAAGTCAAGCCACAGAACCAGACCGAGTAGCCTTCACAACCAAGAGTCGTTGCCATTAAACTTGCAAGCAGGTTGAACAGAGAAGGATTCGAGTTTTTTGATAGCACCAGGAGCCGAACATACCAACAGCACAAAGCGCACAGCATTCTACGACAGAGACCAACAAACCCTCGGCTGAAGCAGAACAGCTCAGAGCGAAAAAAATAGAGAATAATCAAGAAAGTCCCATAAAGAGTAAGGGTTAAGGCGCGTAAGGTGGATGGGAGCAATTCAAGGCAGAGTACAGGGTGTTTACTCCCTGCATTTACTCTCCAACTACCAACTTCACGAAATCCCGTGCACATAAGATTTTTGTTCGCCACGTAAACCTTCCCATCCACGTATAAAGTGCAAAGTGTGTGCCAAGTTGGCTGGGTTACACCACATAGGATGAGAAGTTTGTAAAAGCTCTAGTAGATGATCGCGCAATACTCCTTGAAATTATGAAGGCCGCCAACTACCTAGTGGTCACAAACCTTTTTGACATGATGTGTCAAACTATTGTTGATAGGTTGAAAGGGAAAACCGTTGAACAGATACGTGAGAATTTCAACATTCTGGGTGAAAATTAATCATCAAATCACTCTGCAATTGAAGAGTACATCCCTTTCTACAATTATGTTCATTTGACCACGAATTTGAGAACATGTCATGAGGGTTAGAGCACACATTTCCTTATGCATCCTATGTTTTTTTTTATGGGTTATTTTGGCACTTTGACCTTTTCATGTATCATTTTTTGCAATTTAAAGTCAGTATGATGGTAACTTCTATCACACACTTTCTCATCTTTCAATCTGTTATTTTGGATTCGTAAATGAAAAAAGTATTGTTAAGTTTTACATAGGCGATGAATTGTGAGAGTGATAAGTACTGTAACATTTTTAGTACCTTGATAGAAACTTGCTACACAATATACTCTTTTCACTTTGAATGTGGAGACCAATTCTTGTTGTAATTACTTTCCATGTAGCTACTTGTTCCTGTTATTATTTATTTGGAAGTATGAATGGTTGTTGTTTTAGTTTAATTTCAATACAATAAAAGAGAAACATATTGTTTAATCTTTGTGTGTGGATAGGTATAGAAGAGATATTGTAATGTAATGTGATGTTATTGTTAAATTAGGTTATTCAAATATATTGATTTAATTATTTAATCAACATAAATCTATGTTAATTATAGATCTAATATAAACTCAGATGTATCAAGTTTTATTCTAGGATAAACTTATTTTAAAGGGAAAAAATAATGTGTAATTTTGTATTGTTTAAATTATGTTTTTGATATAATAGCATATTAAATTGGCTCAATAAAAAATAAAATAAAATTAATAATTGAAATCAAATTGAGGTTAAATAGCCAATTTTATTATTGGTGGTTTTTGGCCTCCCAGTTTTGACAGCACATTTTTTGCTAATAATATCACTCTATAATATAACTTATTTAAAGACATTAAAACTCAAAGATTCAGTGTTGCAATTATATAAAAATTGTGGCAAGTTGTTGAGCTATTGATAATGTGAAACTACTTTGAAGTGATGTTTGGTCAATAATTTCATTTTCCAAGATTCAGGGATGATTAGAATTCCATCATGATTTCCTTCCTAGATTTGAGATTGCCAACATTGGGTTGTTTGTTAGTTCAAAATAAACCCTAATTTTTTTTAAGATGAATATTTGTGTTTGTAGCTAATTTTTTAAAAACATTTTTAGTTTCTCCTAGATTTTGAGGTGAAAACATATTGTGCAAAGGTTTTACTTGTTTTCCTTAATTAAGAATTATAGTTGTGGAATAATGTATACAATCCATTTTAAGGATTTTATTTTAGTTAATATAGCTATTTTGTTTTAGATGAATTTAAATGTTTAGTTTTTAGTCAAATTTAATTTTATAAGAGTTTTAAAAATTGTTGATCTGAAATCCCCCGTAGATGACCTCATAAAAATAATGAAGGTATTACAGACTCAAGTGTTGGGTTGTGCCTATGGCATTTTATGCAACGGATCGTTAAGATTGTGAAATACATCGATACTGAAACAATAATAGAACAATGTAAGCAAACACACAAAGACAACAAATTTAATAAGAAGTTCACCCAATCCTCCTGGGCTACGTCTCCTTGTCCAACCTTCAGTGGTGGCCTTTCTATTGTGTCCTAAAGTAGAGTTTTTAAAATAAGGAACTCAGTTTGAGTCTCACTTAACAGATGATGATCAGTGCGATTGTACTTGGATTCCCCAAGTCCCTAAAGTACATAGACTCCCCTTACTGAATATCGACCTCAACTAGTCTTAGTGGTATGAGTCCAACTTGGTACTCAATACCTGACAGGTATACACAAAAGAGGTGCTTGAACCTCTCAAGCCTTCTCTGGAGTTCATAGACTCCTAGACTTTCTTTGTGTCTGTCTACTCGATGCTACCTCTGCTCTGCAGGTCAGCTCGACTTCTCTATTCTCTGCAATTCACTTCTTTCTTGCCTCTCAACTTTCTCCTTCTCTTTCCCTGCCTGCCTTCACTCTTTGTCTATTCATGGCTTAAAGCCAATCTGCTCCCCAATTGTTTGTTTCTGCTTCCAGGCTCTCTAGATCTACTGCCTCTGCTAGCTGGAATTCCCTTGCTCTGCATCATCATCACTGTATAACCCTTCATAGTGAGGTGGCCACTTGTTTCCTCACAAAATTAGTGTCAGTTCTCTTTGAACAATCGTTATTTCTGTTGCTGCAAGATTGCCTATGAAACTCATACCTCTACCAGCTTAGCAGTCATGCCAGACCTCAAATCTTATATGACTCAGCCTATTCCCTCGTCGAATCTAGTCATCCATTGGATCAATTCTTCGTCATTGATCTAGAGCCTCTAGTTCCTACGGACCCCGTCCATATCGAGTGGGTAAGTAGCATGATCTTTTCTCGCACGATGTGACTAGTTTTCTCTCTCATCTACTAGATGCGTGTCACCCAGTGTATGGCATCAGGCAGGACTCGGTCAAACCCGCTTACTGCTTGAAGCCCTGTTGATATCTTGTGATTTTAGCGTGAGACTCACCTTCTAATGGAATCATAGATTTTCGTATGGTTTTATGCTTTTCTTCGTGACTGAGTGCTTAGGGGCCTTTCCTTCATTGAGGGGGATGCCCTACGATGTGCGCTTCAATGCTAAATGCGTATCAGAAACTTCTTCTATTGTTGGATTTGATCTCCCATTTGTCAATTTTTGCCAATGCGCAGACACCATGGGCCAACGGTCTACGCACCTTGACCGAGAGTCCTCGTTGTTCCATGCTAACCATAAATTGCCGTTGTTTAGAGGTTATTTATAATAAGCTTGATATCCATAAGATATTGAAGCTTGAAATAACTTGAAACAGTCATAAAAACTTAGAGAATGTTTAAGGATCCAATTCAGATCATGGCCTTCCCACTGAAAAGGCTTTTGGACCACCAAAATTTGGTATTCAAACATCGACTAATTGAGGGTATAGTTGTCTCACTTGTCCAATCTCTATCCTCTTTGCACTGTCTGGCTTTGAACCCTTAAGTCCAATCCTGAGGTACTCAACATCTCCCCTGCGCATCGTCCTCACCTTCCTATCTAGAAATATGTCTTCCTACAAGTGATTGAGATATTCAGGTAACATATCATCAATAGGAGGCGATTGACTTTGATTTCGCGATCTTTAATTAATGAAGGTTCAAATAGTATCAAGCTATTTGCATTAATGAGTGAGTAGATGTGTATGTAAGTTGGTAAATCAAGGCAGAAAACATTCTCACCAATTTTCTCAAGTATACTGAAAGGTCCATACCTTATTGGCTTTAACTTTTTACCTTCACCTTACATTCTGTCTTTGCTGATATACAGCTAGACTTGATCACCAACTTGGAAACTATGTTCCATTCGATGCTTGTCATGCCTCGCCTTGTACTTGGCTTAGCTCCTTTCTAGTTGTTCCTATACTGCCTAGTGAATCTCTTGGATTTGTTCAATGAACTTGGTTGCCTTGTCCAAAAACAAAATCCAAGGGAGATCTTGGTGTGAAACCAAAACAGGTCTCAAAAGGAGATCTCTGTGTAGAAGAATGTTTTGCTCAGTTGTAAGCATGTTGCACATAAACAAATGTTCATTGCAAAGTTTGGGATGCTTGCTACAATAGCCTCTGAGAAATTGGATCACTGTCCTATTGACCACTTTTGTCTGGCCATCTATCTGTGGATGAAAGGTTGTGCTTTTGTTTAGTTTGGTGTCCATCTGTTCCCACAGAATCGACCAAAACTTCCTAATAAACCAGGTGCCTTGATCAAATGATGGATACAGTGCTTAATAAAAATCACCAAGAGAGGATCTTGCTATATCGAGTTGTCAAAGTAGGGCAACTCCTTCATGAGGGAAAGTGGTTTAGTACGAACCACATTCAACACAAATTTCGTCACCTCATCGAGGATCTGTACACAATGGGGACCATTGCTTCGTAAGGGGGGAGGAATAATTGAGGTGGATATTGGTGGCCACCCACCTATTCCACCTAGACCTCAAATTGGTCTCATATGTTTCTTTGTTTATTCCAATATTTACTATTTTTAGTAGTTTTTCAGGTCCTAAAGTTCCCGAGAAGTTTGATCCCCTATATGATATTTTTTAGGTCCACCACAACTTGCCACAAATGTTGTAGTACTCCGAGAGACCTTTCCAACAAGGTATGAACGTGCTAAACGAATATAATGTGACCATGTTACAACCCCGGGAAGTTGGTTTCCCAACTAACGCCAACATGGCCCAAACATTCTTGGCATTACATCTCGTGGTGTTAGGGTTTTACATTGTTGTTTAATAATAAGTAGGCCCTCGAGACTCATTTTAACACATTTTAGAAACATGTAGCCACCATATCTCTTGTGAGAGATAAGCTACCATCATCTGAGCTAGTTTGTTTCCATTATTTTTGTAAACATATTTCAGTATTATGATATTCCATTGCTATTTTTGTCGCATCTCTATATTTATGCCTATATCTGTAATTTGTTGCATTGTTGTTTAGTTTCGGATCATACCCTCACACTATCTACTCTCTCACCTCTTCTCTCTCTTCCTTCCTCTCTCTCCCTTAATATCTCTCTCTCTTTCCCTCTCTGTCGTGACCATCCAAATTTTTTACTATATCCCTCCCTCTCTCTTTCTCTCTCCTTCTCTCCCTCATTCTCTCCATGTCTCTTTCTTTGCCTCTTTATCACACTCCCAAACATACAAAATTTCTCTCCATCTCTCCCTTATCACTCCCTCTCTCTCCTCTTATCACTCCTTGAATCTTTCTTCTTTCATCCCTCTCTCACCGTCCAACTCCATCTCTTTATCCCTCCCTCTATCCTCCTCTATCACATCCCTCTTCTCTTCCTCATTCTCTCCTACCTCCCTCTCTCTCCCACCATCTCTCTCTCTCTCTCTCTCTCTCTCTCTCTCTCTCTCTCTCTCCTTATGCCCTCCAATCCTCTCTCTTCCCCCATCACTCTGTGTGTGTGTGTCTCTCTCTCTCTAACTATGTTACTCTATCCCTCCCTCTCTCCTTCTCTCCCCCCTTATCTCCATATATCGTTCTTTGTCTCTTTATCTCATGCCTAAATATACACTCTCTCTCCATCTCTCCCTTGTCACTCCCTCTATCTCTCCACTTCTCACTCTCTATGTCTTTCTTCTTGAATTCCTCTCTCCCCTTACAACTCCATATATCTATCCCTCCATCTATCCTCCTCTCTCTCAAGTCCTCTTGCTCCCTTTCTCTCCTCCATCCCTCTCTCATCCCCCATCTCTCTCTCTCTCTCTATCCTCCAATCCTCTCATGGTCTCTCTCCTTCTGTCCTTCTCTCACTCCCCCCTCCAACTTTGTGACTCCCTCTCCCTCTCTTACCATTCTCTATCTCTTTTACTCCTCTCCCTTTCCCTCTCTTCATTTCTCCTCTCCCCTCTCCTTATCACTTCCCCTATATCTCCACCTCTATCATTCTGTCATTTTTCTTCCCTCCCATCTAGGGTTAATATATATTAATATAACAAATTTAATATTGTATTATTCCAATTTTATAATTTAATATTATTAAACTAATATATTAATATGAATATTAAATTTAACAATAATATAAATAATCATCTTTTAATATCGATATTAGGGTTAATAATGTGTTTTTACATGGTACTAATAATAATTTGGCCCATGTTATTTGGACCATAGGCTTCACCTAAATAAAACCTCTTTCTTGAGTGTTCAAGTGTAAAGAGATTTACCCAGCAAATATAAGAGATGTTTTGTTTATTTACAATACTTCAAGTTTATTTATATTTACATTTATTTATCATATCTCTTTTATTTTCCATGGCATTTGGTCAATAGGTTTGGTATATAATTGGATATTGTTTTCTAATCATATATAATTTTATTTATTTACCTACCCATTTATACTTCTTTTATATTTATTTATTTACCATATCTCTTTTATAAATATGTTAGATGGCCCATGGTATTAATAATAATTTGTCCCATGGTATTTTGACCATAGACTCCACCTAAATAAAACATTTTTTTAGTTTTCTTAAATATAAACAGGTTTATGGAATAAATATAAAAATAGGTTTTATTTATTTACCATAAGTCTAGTTTATTTATATTTTCATATATTCATCATACATTTTTTTGAGTGTTAGGAAACCTCTTTATATTTTAAATTTATATTGTATTTATACATAATAATAACTATATTGATTTCTACATAACTACTACATTAGATTAAAAATGTTGAATATTAAACCTGACATGTTAAATGTTTACCCTAGAGATTTACCACCATACTAAGGTGTAGAGTGCTTCTCTCTCAACAACGTGAGAGAAAATAATTATAACAACAATAACACATTAAATAGATTTCACCTCGAAAACATGAACTCAAAAAAATAGCTAATAGATTTTATATTATTGTCAATAATGACAAAGTGAGAGGAAATAATTATAACAATAACATGTCAAATAGATTTGAAGTCTAAACCACTATGACTTAAAAGAAACCATGCTTTAACCTAAAGCAACCCATGGGAAACCCAAAGTGAGAAAAACTATTTCTTATTATTATTATCATCATCATCTCACTTAAATGCAAGCATGCACCATCTAGCACAATTGACTTGTAATTCATACCACTAACTACGAAAATTATATGATGAATCTAGAGTGTTCAAGGCACACTATAATGGGGAATCCCCAAGCCTTTTAAAACTTTTAAAAGACTTTATCACATATAATCTATAGAAGTTAATACCATGAACAGCCAAAACTATATCACTAAAATCACCACCTTAACGTAACAAGTTAATCTGACTCTTCCACCTAGTCAAATTTACTATAACCTTATCCAATGACTAAAAAAAATCCCAATCAAAGAAAACATGCACCTTTTTAATCATACTCCAACAAATTTGACCCACCGTGAGAACTATGGGAACAAACCACCTCAACAAGCAAAAAGTATCTGTAATGACCTTTTAATGATCATGGTAACCCAAGGCCCTAAATGGCCCCATTTTGATGGCCTCCCGCCACGGTTATGGAACGTGATCGATAAGACTTATGTCCTGGCGATTTAATGCTATATTAAATGTCACTGTACGCGTCTTGGTCTTTGGGTTTAGGGTTTTGAAACCTGCTGAACCGGCTTCCACCTGCATTAACCGGTTACCTCTACTCAAAAGGGCCCGTTGACAACCTTTTGGAAATCATTTTTCATTTCCGCTTTGCGGGGTCACTCTGTCGAGGTCTGAGCTACTCTGTGGGAAACCTCTGTTCCTCTGTGGACTGTTCTGATGCCGCCTCTATGGTTATCTCCGCCTCCAAAGGGTTTCGATGGTGAGTTTCTATGGCCTGCGAGGGCTCATTCACTCTGCTCGGTGATAACTTGTCAACTGTAAGTTTGGGTATGCGTTTGTTTTAACTCGACGCTGGTATTTGTCTGTTAACTGTGTAATTTGTTTTTATGGCAGGTCCGTCCTCCCAAAGCTGCGTTTCACCATTAACATTCAGGTAACGATGATGGTTCCTTGCTATAATGTTCTCGCCTTTATTCATCCAGTTCTGACCGTCTCGGTCACTGTCTTCAGGTTTCTGTTACTGGTTAGTTTGGCATTTTCTTCGTCGCCCGGGTTCCTGGTAAGGCCTTAATACTCTGTCTCCTTTCCTTTGGTTTTTTAACACATACGCATAGATTGCACAGGTTCCTAATCTCTGTGGGTTTGTTTGCAGGTGCGCTCTGGTCGTGTAGCCATGCTCGTGGTGCTGTTGTCCGCGTTCTCTCCACACTCCTTCCGGGTAGTGTCTCAATACATTCCTATAGCCTAGTATATGTAGACTCTGTAGTTTGTATCGGCTTTCTGCTCAGTGAAATGTTAGGGTTTCGGTCCTTAGGTTGATAATGGACTATTGTAGTCGCTGTTCCCGCTTTTCCTCTGTAGGAAATTGTTCAAACTGATTTTTTTTGTATCAAACCCTCGTGGGGTTATACAGACCTCTTCTCTATGGATGTATATGAGTTGTATTTCCTGTTTAATGGCCGTTATGGGGTTTCGAACCCTCCCTCTACTATTTTGTATTGCTCACGATTTATAAACCCTAGGGTTTTGACCAAACCCTGGTCTATCTTTCTGTCAATGCTATGACTGTATATTTCGGCTTTTTGTCTGGTAATAAATTAATGTTGTTGGAGTTCCATCCTATTGATAACTCTGTTGGTCCCGAGGCTTATTTTACATGTAGTCTGTGGTTCGAATGTTTAAACTGTAACCTGGTCTATTCTTTAGTTACTGAGGTCGTATTACTACATTGTTTTCCTTGCTGTTCTGTGACTATCTGGAGATTTATATATATCGTATGAAAAAGGAAAAGAAATGATTTGTTTCTCTTCTACGGCATTCTATTTCGACTGTTGAGTTATCGGGATTTTGGAAATACTTGGGTTCTCTGTTTGCATGCATAGATTTCTCTGGTCTTCTAGTTTTAGAAATGTTTGCTTTATTTGAGTCTGCTTCTACTGTGCCTTTCTCTGGGTGTACACCTGTGTGTGCAATCTGGTATGAACACTGGTGGACGGTGCTGTGGTGATCACGCCCGCTCCACTTACAGATGATCTGTCTTTTTATTACAATATGATTTAAAATGTACAGGAAATAAACTATGCTGTAGAATGTTAATTATCACAGTGATGAAATGTGAAGCAAATAAGTAATGAATTATAACTTTTGGAAATGACTGTATACTTCTATTTCTGTTCTTCAAAAATGAGAGAGGAAACTTTACAATCTTGTTTCTGTTCTTTTAAGCTCCCAGAGTCGAACTGTTCTTGTTCGGTTGGAACCAACCCAACAGATTGACAACTGTTTTCACTTAACTGATTTAAAACTAATACAATGCCTTTTTAAAGAAAAATCAAATTAACTAGCAATTTATGTTTCTTCTTCTAACTCCTAAGTAAGACAGAGTAAATGCATGACTAATTTAACTGAATCCTATCATCTTAAAAGTAAATAAAAACAAGTAATGAAAATAAAATAACTGACAAGGTTTTGACACCTGTCCAGCTATACGCATTGACTGTGTGTTCAAATTCTGCCTGAGACTGCCAGCCTCATTCTGCCTCCTCAGAGCTGGATGCTCCTGCATCAGGCTCCCGGGGTGACAAAAAGTCATGGCTCCATTCCATGAGGTCCTTAACAGAGTAGCCTGCCTTTTGAATTTGTGTCTCATTAAGCCACGAATTGTCCTCTATTGGACAGTTCTTCCACTTTACCAAATATCTCAAATATTCCTTTCTCCGTGTACGCTTTGCTACCTGTGTGTCCAAAATTCCCTCAATCTCGACGGGTGGTGCCATCGGCATCTGTCTCGTCCATAAATCTCCTTTCAATTGGGTGTCCCGTGGTGGCTCTGCTGCTGCATCATCTGCTGAACCTGCAATATAAGGGAACAGATCTGCCACGTTAAAGATAGGGGAAATACCAATCCCTGGTGGCAACTTTATCTCGTAAGCGTTCGCAGAAAATTTGCGAATGATCTTGCAGGGCCCGATTTTCTTAAACTTGAGCTTGCTGTACTCTCGCTTTGGAAATCGTTCCTTGCGTAAGTACGTAAGAACTTCATCCCCGACATTAAACTGAACTTCCCTGCATTTTGTATCAGCTTACTGCTTGTATTTCTGGCCACTGTCCTGCAGTTTTAGCTTTACCTGTTCATGTAATTTGCTCATAGCTTGGGCGAAATCTTCCCCATCAGCACTCCGCTTCTCCAGTTTGCCCAAATCTCGTAACTCGTGCACTCCTCGCGGGTGCATGCCGTACAGAATTTGGAAAGGACTGTAGCCTGTGCTACGGTTGGGAGAATCATTATATGCAAATTCTGCCTGTGCTAATACACGATCCCAAGTCTGGGAATTTTCACCTGTTAGACTTCTGAGCAAATTCCCCAGACTCCTGTTCACTACCTCCGTCTGTCCGTCCGTTTGTGGATGGTAAGCGGAGCTGAACTGCAACTGAGTGTCTAATTTCTTCCATAGGGTTCTCCAGAAGTGACCAGTAAATTTGACATCTCTGTCAGAAATGATGCTTCGTGGAAGTCCATGTAACCGCACAACCTCTGTAAAGAAAAGGTGTGCTATGTAAGTAGCATCGATGGTTTTCCTGCACGGTACAAAGTGTGCCATCTTCAAAAATCGGTTGACTACAACCATCACTGAATCAAAGCCGCGCTGTGTTTTTGGTAATCCCAGCACAAAATCCATGCTGACCGAATCCCAAGGTCGACTAGGGACGGGCAATGGCATATAAAGTCCAGTGTTTTGACTATGACCTTTTGCCAATTGACAAGTTCTACACCTAGCCACATATCTCTGTACATCTCGCTGCATCTTAGGCCAAAAATAAAAATGTTGTACCTGAGCAACAGTCTTGTCAATTCCAAAGTGTCCTGCTAGGCCTCCGCTGTGTTTTTCCTGTATGATATTTTCTCGCATAGAACAGTTGGGGATGCATAACTGCCCCCCTTTGAACAACAAACCCTCCTGAAGATGATAATCCAGCCACTTGCTGTCATTTCACAACAGCGGGTTTTGACAAGCCTCATAGGCTTCCACAAACTCGGTGTCAGTCGGATACAGCTCTTTCAAGTGTTCAAATCCTAAGATTTGCATGGTGCTCTCCTGTAACAGTAATGTTCTCCTACTGAGTGCATCTGCTACCTTATTCGATTGCCCACTAATGTGCTTTAGTACAAAAGTGAA
>APFE030415132.1:13519-45557 GCA_000404065.3 Pinus taeda
AGCAGAGGTTCCTTGCAGCTTGAGAAGCCTTTCTTCTTCTATTCCCCTCATGACAAGTGAGTGGTCAGATGCTTTTCTCACCTCAAGCTTGCCATCAAACATATGAATGGAGTGACCTTGCTAGCGGATGTGAACCAAGGACAGTAAGTTTTTCTTCAGCTGTGGGAGATATAGAACATGGTGCAGAAGAAAGTCTGGAAGACCAGGCAATTTAAGCCAGATTGTGCCAAGCCCTAATGGCTTGATTTTTGATTGGTCTGCAAAGTATACTACTCCGTCAACATTGTCAGTAAATTCTTCAAAAAAATATTTTCTATGAGTCATGTGGCAGGTAGCCCCTGAATCAAGCAACCAATCATTTTTCCAAGAAGCAAGTGAAGCATTAAATAAATCTTCATTTACTCCAATGTTACATTGTGCCACAACATAGTGAGCGGATTTAGGTGCTTTACCTTTGTCTGCATCATCAGTTTTACCTTTCTATTGGTTTCTTTGCTGCTCAATTTTGTCCCATGGTAACTTGCATGTAGAGGCATCATGTGATCCATTTCTTTTGCAACGTATGCAGTGCAAATTTGCCTTTTCTCCTTGAGAGTGTCTGCCCCCCCTGCCTCTGAAATATCTTCCTCTTCCTCTTCGACCACCTCTTCCTCTTGAAGAATCTTGAGCAGGATGCTTTTCTTTATTAGAAAGGCACACAGCCTCTTCAAAAGATTCAAGGGCTGTCTTCTTTCCAAAATCTTTCTCTCTTTCAGCAAACTTTTTCACAAGAGAGTCAAAGGTGATATCTTTGAGATTTCCATTTGCTTGCAATGACTCAAGATAATTGGAGTAAGTAGGATAAAGTGCCTTGAAAAAAGTGATAAGAGGATATCCAATTCAACCTTAGTGGATTTGATATCATGCATTATAGAGTTTACTTCAGATGCAAGAGCAAGAGGATCATTATTTTGCAGTTCAAGAGTGAAGAGTTTAATCATGAGTTGAACAACTTCAAGTGCAGAATGTGAGTCATAGAGTTCTTTCAGCTTTTGTAAGGCTTCAAAAGCAGTTGAAAATGTCGAAATATGGTGACTCACCTCTTTATTTACAGATGCTGCGATTAATGCATAAGCTTTTTTGTTCTTGTTTTCCCAAATGACGAGCTCTTTCTCTGATGTAGGTTGTTCTGGCTTTGTGTCTCCGTCTCCAACACACACTCCTTTCCACAACTCATTGCAAATGAGTGTGTGTTTTATCATCCGGGACCACTCAGGATAGTTCTCTTTGCCAGTGAGAACTATTCCCACAATAGATATGATTGAATGCATACTGTAAAAAATATTTTTGCTGATAGAAAAATACTTCTATTGATATACAGTAAAATTGTACTTCTGGTGGTAATTTTTAAAAAATTACAAACAAAGAAATATTCAGATCAGTTATGCACTCTCAATTTCAAATCTCTTCCTCATCAATTTTTTATTATTTTGCAAGTTATAATAGATAGTAATCAGCGCCAAAATATGGAAAAAAATTGCTTCATAATCTACCAATTTTCAAGCCCAACATTTCTTCATCTTGATGTTTCACTCATCATCGAGATTGTCCTAGAAAATGAACACGAGGGGCATGAAAAGAGATTTCGTGTCGTTCATTACCAGTTCCGTGCCATGTCTCTCCAAAATACTACTACCGGTGTTGCAGAACTCAGACTCGGCAAACCGGTGCAGCGATCAACATATGGGAAGCGTTCAAGACTGTAATACACCAAGACTGAAATACAGCATAAATACAACAGACCTTTTAATATATATAGCCAGCGTTCAAAACAGTTCAACGCATGGAGCAACGTGCCAAAATAGTTCAACACATGGAGTAGCGTACCAAAACAATTCAACGCATGGCAGTGTACCAAAACAGCTTTAATACAATGCTAAACAGCATGAAGATGCTAGCCAATACCACAAACTTCAGGCCAGTGTTAATATAATACCACAAACTTCAGCACATGTCAGCGTAACTTTTCATGTATAATTGATTTAAAATAAAAAATCGTACCCAGCTTTGCCCGGTAAAATCAACATATCAGCGTAGCTTTTCATGCACAATCGATTTAAAATAAAAATCTTTTCCAAACACCCGGCCTCCTTGTAATCAAACAAGCATCCAACACTTGAAACCCGTCAATCCCACACGGTTTCTACAAGATTGGCATCCGTTCGGAGCCCTCACCTGCTCTTTGGAAGACGCACCAGCAAAATTCCCATCATCTGAGGATGACCCAACAACTCCAACGAGGTTTCGAAACAATGGGTGGAATGGTTCGTTCAATGCAGAGAAACAATTCAAACGTTATGATGTTGCTTCTTCCAACAATGCGCTAGACAGTGACAGCGATCATGGAGGAGATAGAGAGCAGTAGACAGTGGACAGAAAGAAGTAGGCAGACTCCACAAGGGCAGGGGATAGAGAGCAATAGGCAGAAGGGAGTTACAACTATTTTGGGAGCTGGCTCTGATACCATGTCAGACCAGGCAATAACTCCTCATCACAAATTGATTCGTATATTTCATTCCTTCAGGTAGGTCTTCATTATATACATAAGGGAGAGACTGTTCACTTCATCTCCTGATGACTGTTCATATTACTTATTTGTTTATTTACATTATATTCACCCAATCCTGATGATTAGGTGTCAACATCGGGCTTATAATCCCCATCGGGTCTGGCCCTTGTCGCTTATCGCAATCACAATCGCATTAGCCATGCTATCAGGGATTGTCGATCGCCGATTTAATCTAGATTGTTGATCTAATCCCTAATAGGATGATCCAGATCACATCGCGTATCGCTATCACATCGGCCCTTTGTGTCGGGGATCACCGATCTATTGACCGCTGATTTAATCTTGGTTGTTGATCTCATTTCTAATCCGACAGCTGAGATCGCACACCGCGGATCAGCAGTCGCATGTCACATATGGTATCAGACCCTTTTATATCACTTGCGATACGATGTTGTGATGCGATATATCGCAATCGCATGTCGCATAGTCCCGGGGTTCCTTCCCTTATCTCATAGCATTACCGACGCCAATATAGGCGATTGCAATGTTGCATCGACCCGGAGTCCTTTCCTTATATTATTTGCATATGTTCCGACCCACTATGTCGGGGATCAGTAATCGGGGTTTTCTTCCGCCTCTACTTTAAGTCCACCTCTTGGACCATTCCAATGTGATTTTCCTTTATAAAGCCTTTTAGGCCATTTTTTTGAAGATTTTTCCTCTTTTTCAAAGGATAAAGGGCAACTTCTTTTTGCGATAACTTCTACATCTGTGGTCCGTTTTAGCCCATTCAAATTGCAATAGATTCAGAATGAAAAGATCTACGCAGTGGGAATATTTCTAGGAGCATCCTCAGAATTTCATTTTCCTCTGTGAGAAACACTTAGACTTAAAAGTCTATCCAAAATCCATTTTGGATCACGCCTTCCCACTAAAGAACTTTTGGTCTCCAGAAGATCGATATATTGATCTGAACAGTAAATGAGAGTAACAGCACCCTCTTCTTTCAGCCTCCACACAGTTTCCTTGCATAGTGCCTCTGAACCAAAGCCTTTGACCATTTTCCTTCCTGGATGTGCTGGTCCTCCTAGGAAGAACTACCTTCCTCCTTGCCTTCTTGCAGAACTCCTGTTGAGATGGTCACAAAAGGTAGCTTGAACTTTTCTGCCTTGATCATTGATCCAAGGTGGCTCAAACAAATGTGAAGCACATCTGCTCCACAAAATTTTCATTTGTACCAGTTTGAAAAGCTGTCAACAACAATAGCAACACAGATAACAACTGGATGGACTAAACTCCTACTTCAACAAAAGAAACAAATTTTATATCTTGTGAATACCTCCATGTCTTACATCTGCATACAAATGATGGACTAGAGAACAAGCCCACAAAACATGCCTTTAAAACAAATGACCCTTCAAGTCAAGCATGTATAAAAAGACCATTAGGACTCTTTTTTCAAAAGATGAAACACTTCATTATTATCTCCATCTTGGAGACCAAGTTAACTTCTCCCAAGTCAACATTACATGCATGTTTAAAGCAATCAGCCCTTCAAGTTAATTACACATACGTGTTCAAATACAAGGAAAACATCAACATCTGTGTATTCATGCATCTCATGCTCATGCATGCTTTTCATCCTTCAACTTTCACTTAAGCACACTGTACTTTCGAAGCTGAAATGAAATATAATGTTGCAGCAACAAAGTGAGCCTCCTACTCAACTTTTCCATTCACCTTCTTGGTAGAAACCTGCAACTTGCATCTCATCAACAAAGAGATGCAAATAGAAGCATCAATAGACATGCAATCCTTAATTGGATAAGAACTCTAACCATTTCTTACCAATCCATTTCAAAGGTCTTCCCTTTGTTTGCACATCAGCATCAGCATGTGAATCATACTAAGACACATCATTAATGGAAACTTCCTTTCCATTTCTACCATCTTCTCTTTCCACCTTCTTCAGCTTTTGTGGAAGCATTGTTGGATTCAGAGTCCAACATTTTGCAGCAACATGTCCTTGCTTATGGCAGTAAGTGCAACACATGTGCATCCTCTTGACAGCATGATTTGCCTTGTCCAATGGACCTTTGTCTTCTTGCTTCTTTTCCTTCAAAAGTTTCTTGTATTTGGCCATTCTATTCCGACATCTAGAAACATGATGGTTATCCAAACCATAAAAGGAACATGCAATTCTTATTCAATGCTTATATGGAAATTTACCATGCTAAACAAAACCAAAAGGAATATGATTAGAACCAAATTTATACCTTTCTCTTTCACCTTTATTGCCTTCATGAGGAGGTGAATCAAATAAAGAAGTGGCTCCCTTTGGAACACCATCAATCTCTTCAAGGCTGTTAGAGTTTCCACAACTCTTTGGTTCAGGTGTGTGCTTCTGAACACTTGCATCCTGCAAATGATGTTTCAAGCTATTGCATTCCTCCTGAATACAATCTTCACACTTCTGAGGTAGAGGACCTGCAATGATACTCCTTCTTGGAACTGTTTCAATTGTCTTCATGGCAGCTTTGGAACTTCCTCCATAAGATTGTCCATAGCCAAGACCTAAATACTTAGGCCTTTCCTCAACTATTATTGGCTCAACAATACCTTGTGCATATTTACCCAAGCCTTTTCCTTCATAGCCCATCTTGGACATTAACTTGGAACCTATGCCTCTAGTATGTGTTTCAAAAGAACCAATATAAGCATTCTTAGAAGAATTTGAAGACAAACTCGAATGATTTACCTCTTCTTCAAGCTGATACTTGACCAAGGCTTCTTTGGTAACAAGGAGTTGTGACTCCAACTCATGCATCCTTTTCAGGTTCATATTTGTAATATGAAGTTGTCTCTCCATTTCCTGCAAATTTTTAGAAAGCAACTGCTTCTCTTCCTTCATGGAATTCAACTGCTCTCTAAGCATGTTGCTCTTCCTTCCGTCCTCATACATTTCCCTCACCTTCTCCATCATGATGAACAGGTCTTGCTTCATGTCTTCCTCAAAGAATCTTGTGATGAAGGAGGAATTTGAGGACTCACTTGTAGAAGTTGTCATTATGCCAATGAACAAAAGAACTTCAAACAAGATTAATAAAGAGCTTATTCAAGCAACCTTTTGCAACAAACCTCTCGTGCTTCAAGGATTTCCTTGAGGTCCTTTGGGATAGAAGAATGCCTTCAGCCCTTCTTCCTTCTTGTCCTCCCTGGAATAAGATATCAATAACTTTCCCTTCACCTCTGCAAACTCAAACAATATTCATTCTACAAACAAGCATACAGTAAATCAGACAATCAATCCTTGACTACCCAAACACCTTTCAGACAAGCAATCTTTTCTCTGTCAATCAAGCATTCTGAGTTGATACCACTTGCTCTGGTATAACCAGCTTTGATATCACCTTCTTGAAGGTGGGGTTAACCAATCTTAGGCTCCAATACCACCTGATCTGAAAATGGGGCACTAAGGGCTTCTTGTCAAGCTTACAAGAACCTCTCCCACTTCCAAAGCTTAAATATTCCCAATTCTTTATGATTAACCAATTGCGGAATTAATAAGTGCTTTAAAACATAGGTATATGCTTATGTTTAGTTTAAAATCGTTTATGTGTTGTAAATTGATTTGCTTAAACTGAAATAAAACATACAACAGTGAAATAATGCAGCAAATGAGCATCATACATAAGACAGCAAGTTTAATATGGAGTTCACCAAAAACTCTTGGGCTACGTCTCCTTGAGCTCTAGTCAACTCAACTAGGCTCTCTGGGATTATGGAAATAGTTCTTTTACAAGCTCTATGCTCAAATCCACTGGTTTACACAGAACTCAGTGGGCTTAGAACACCTTCTTATCCCTGGCTCTTGAATCTTTTTGGCTTTCTGGCTCTCGGTTCTCGCTCTAGATCTAGCGCTGACTCTTGACTTATCTAAGCTCTTTCTCTCGGCCTCTGCATGCATCAATGGTTCACTTTACCTCCAAGCGACCTCTTGCAACCTTCCAGCAACCTTTTTGCAGCTTTGTTGCCTGTCAATCGTGCTCTCTAGGATTATCGCTCTCTCAGCTAATAGCTCTCCTTTAGCGACCTCCAGCACTCGCCAACAACTCTGTCAATGGGGCCTTCTGGCTCCTTTGAGGCATTTTCCCGGCTCTACAGCTTCCCCAGCCATCTCTCTGTGTGTCATTACTCCCCTGCAGCTCTGTGGCTTCTGTGCAGGTTGTCTGTTCAGCTGTCCATTTGGCTCTGCGGCTTTGTGGCTTCAAACGCATCATTGTCTGCCAAAAACGCCCACTTGCAGCGTGGCGCAGTGATCAGTTTACAGAGGGATCGGGCCTTCTTCTAGGCAAAAACCAGAAAATGAGAGAAATCCAATACACAGAGATTTTTCCGAAATTACACTATCAGGTGTGAATTCCATACTTGAACCCATTAAATCGCCCCTATAACCCTATCGGGTCCACCATTAGTCACAATATCTCTATCGCATCATTGCATGGCCAAAATCCCAAATACACAGGATAACACAGAAAATCCAACTTCTCGGACTTCAAAAATTATGTATTCGGGCTTATAATCCCCATCAAGTCTGGCCCTTGTCGCTTATCGCAATCACAATCGCATTAGCCCTGCTATCAGGGATCATCGTTCGCCGATTTAATCTGGAACGTTGATCTAATCCCCGATCAGATGGTCCAGATTGCATCACATATCGCTATCGCATCGACCCTTTGTGTCGGGGATAGCCGATCTCCCGACCGCCGATTTAATCCTGGGCGTTGATCTCATTTTTGATCCGATGACTGAGATCGCACACCGCGAATCAGCAATCGCATGTTGCATATGGTATCGGCCCCTTTTATATCATTGCGATATGATGTTGCGACACGATATATCGCAATCGCATGTCGCATAGTCTCGAGGTTCCTTCCCTTATCTCATAGCATCGCCGACGCCGATCCGTCAATGCCAATATCGGCGATCGCAATGTCGCATCGGCTCGGGGTCCTTTCCTTATATTATTTGCATATGCCTGTCTCCGACCCGATATGTCGGGTATCGGTAATCGGGGGTCTCTTCCGCCTCCGCTTTAAGTCTGCCTCTTGGACCATTGCGATGCAATTTTCCTTTATAAAGCCTTTTAGGCCATTTTTTTGAAGAATTTTCCTCTTTTTCAAAGGATAAAGGGCAACTTCTTTCTACGATAACTTCTGCATCTGAGGTTTGTTTTAGCCCATTCAAATTGCAGTAGATTTAGAATGAAAATATCTACGCAATGAGACTATTTCTAGGAGCATCCTTAGACTTTCATTTTCCTCTGTGAGGAACACTTAAACTTAAAAGTCTATCCAAAATCCATTTTGGATCACTTGACCTAATGATAACATCTAATGGTATGACACTAATGATTTGGACCTTGAAACATAACAGACCATGAGATGATGACTGAGATGGTGATCAATACACTTCACTGATGACTCATCACAATGAGTGGTGGCATAACTCAGATGACAATTTGACCATGAAATGAAGGGAGTAGTAACATACCTAGACACACTAACCTGTGACCATATTTTTATTTGAAATCCTATTAAAACCATAAAAATTTGACCTAAGACCCTATCAAAAAAACTTTGAAAGAACACATTTGATCACTGGTGACTGGTAGGACTGACATACATACTATATTCTTCATTCAGATATTATTGCTTTTGTTCCAAATGCAGTACTAAAAGATATACTAACCCAAAACAATCCCGATGGAAAAAGGGGTAAGTGGATTGTTGTTATGTTATAATATGATATTGAAATCCGACCCACTAAACTCATCAAAGGTCAAGGGTTAGCAAAATTTATGGCAGAATCTAACTTACATGCCTTAAATATAAATTTTCTAGAAATATTTAATGAACTAGATGAGTTGGAAACTCCATAGGTAGCAGAAGCTTTTGCTACCTCTCCCTGGTGTGCAGACATTATTTATGTTCTACATAATTTACAAGCTCCTCCTAGTTTAACTAGAACAAAAGCTAGATTTATTAAACTTAAAGTTGTTAACTTTTGTATTTTGGATGAAAATTTGTATTGGAAAGATGTTGGTGGTGTTTTACTAAAATTTTTGGTGAAAAATGAAGCATATAAATTCATTCAAGAGTTCCATGAAGGAGACTGTGGTAGACACCTGTATTGGAAGACTACTGCCAATAAGATCCTAAGGGAAGGTTTTTATTGGCCCACCTTATTTTCTGATATCCAAAAGAAAGTTACTTCATGCCGCAATGTCAAATATTCGAAGGTAAAAAGAAACTTTTTTCTTTGCCCTTAAGCCCTATATCTGCTGAAACTCCTTTCCAACAATGGGGCCTTGACTTTATAGGAGAAAATCACCCTGACTCTTTTGCCCAACACAAGTGGATTCTGACAGCAATTGATTACTTTACAAAATGGATAGAAGCCATACCTACTAGACAAGCTTCTAATGCAGTCATCATAAAATTCCTGAAGAACAATATCCTTGCAAGATTTGTATGCCCTAGGAAAATTATTATTGACAATGTTGGAGCTTTCAGGTCAAAAATTATGGTAAGTTTTTGCAACAAATATCAAATAACATTGAGACATTCTACAACCTACTACCCTCAGGGAAATGGACTGGCAGAATCTTCCAATAAAAGCTTAGTTAATATTATTAAGAATTTGTTGCAGGACAATAAAAAATCATGGCACAAGCAGCTGGTTAATGCGTTGTGGGCAGAGAAACTTACTACCAAAAATTCAATAGGCATGTCTTCTTACCAGCTAGTTTATGGAATTGATGTTGTTTTTCCAACTTCGTTGGGAGTTCTTGTTTTAAAGATGTTGCAAGAATTGGTGGTGGAACCAAATGATTTACATAGAAGAATATACCAGACAATGCATTTGCATTAGACAAGAGAAGTAGTTCATAACAAAACTCAGTTGATCCAAAATAGCATCAAGAAAACATTTGACCGAAGGACTAAAGCTAATGATTTTCAGATCGGAAATCATGTTCTGAAATGGGATTCCAGAAAGGAAGAAAAAGGAAAGCATGGTAAATTCGACAACTTGTGGATGGGGCCTTACATTATTGATGCTTACCGAGGTAACAATGCATTTTTTCTAAAGAACAAAGATGGAATAGAATTACCTGGAGGACCTGTCAATTGTAAGATACTAAAGCATTATGTTTTTCAGGACTAAACAATAGTTTTTATCAAACTCATTGTAGATACCATTTACCTTGTACTATCATGAGTGGTTATCTTATGTCTGAAAGTTGAAGCCCGTGGAGAATGCCCTAAGCTTTTAGTCATTTTTCTGCTATAACTACAACAAACAAAAAATCAAATGCAACCAACACTGAAGGTAAGGATTCAAGGCTACTAGTCTACAGTGTTCTTGACAATTCACCAAAAAGTGCCATCCCCAACTAGAGCCACTGTTAGGGTCCTATAATTTATAGGATCAAATGATCATTGAATAATTGATTTCAGAATTTCAGATTGTAAATAATATTGCCTACTGCAAATGATTTCCAAAAAAAGATAGAAAAATGAAAAAATGGTATAAATACAAAAAATAGGAAAAAGAAAAAGAAAATAAATGATAAAAGAACCCCATAAAAAAATGAATAAATGTGAAAGTGATGCTAGTTTAAGTGCCACTACTAGTTTATTGGTTTTGTAAAGAATAAATTCATGAAATTGTGTGCAGCTTGTCTAAATGCCACAATACCTTTTTGCTTGAAACATATAGTTTAATCACGTTCAAGCAAGTTTCAATTTATGTTAATCAGATTAGAGTAAACAACTTAGCCAAACAGTGTAATCTTGGCTAAGATTAGATAGGTAGAATAGGTGAATAAGTTAATCCAACAGTTTAACCTAGGTTAATGCAGTTGATTAGATTAGTTTAGCGGTTTGAAATAAATATTCTTAGTCTGTTAAAAATGAAAAAATAGATAGGTTTTGCACATTTAAATGCACCCTTATTGCTTTAAAAATTGTATTAGAATAAAAAAAATGGATTTTCAATGTAAATGGTTGATTAGTTATTTCTCCAAAATTTGGACTTTGGTGTAAAAATCATTATCCCCGAAAAATTTTGTGGGGTCGGCCAGCATTAAAACCTGCACATATCATTTCACCAATCATTCTCCCACTCAGATCCGACAGCGTAATTTGATTCGGATCATTCCCCCCCCCCCCACCCCTCCTCCGAGCTCCTTGGCAGTACCATCAAGGGGGGTCCGAAAGTTGTTTTTGCCCCTTTGTGTCACCTCTTTATGATTCGGCCCCCCCCCACTAATACCACATATTCGCTACCCCCTCCCACTAATTACAACATATTCGCCTACCCCCCCCCCTCCGAAAGCAGTTTTTGCCTCTTGCCGCAACCCGCCTTCCCGCCAACCGTCACCTCCACGTCCCTCCTTAACCACCAGTGCAATCACACCACATGTCCCTCCTTCTGTCACTCCCACCAATGGTCTCGTGCCATTCACCCACCTATCTTGATCTGCCATGTCAGTGACTGTTGCGCCCACCTGTTACTGTTCTTCACGTTTATCCGCTCCATTATTGAAATTAATGCCGCTTACAACTGTTAATCCAACAGTTACACTCGATCTGTGGCCTATTAAAACTAAATTTTCGCCTGCGGTTGCTTCCTTTTCTCTTTACCAAATGAACACTGCTCCCACCTTCTGTTTCACGCTAATCTCCCAGTAGCCATTAGCGTCCATCACTTGTCCCTGATCGATTTATAGAGGTATTGCCAACTAAAATTTCCTGACAATTCCTGAAACCTTCTACAAATTCCCGTTGTCAAAGTTCTTCCCCATTCATCCTATTACCACAATGGCTCCAAAAGTTTCCACTGCATTCAATCTTATGCTTACTCCCCTTGTGGATTTAGACCACATTTCGATTGTTGACAGAGACTATAAGATCGCCGAGACAAAGTGTGAATTTGACCTCTTCGAATTACGTTGTTGGTTTCGTGATAATTTCCTCGATTAATCTGATGAAATCAACCTCTGGCAGTCTAGACTTCCCCTACTCGTTTTTCCCCAATCTTATTACTTCCCTGAATTCTTCTTAAAATGTCATGCCTCCCTTTCAAGTAAGAGGGCTATTATTTCCCCAAATGGTGAAATTCTTTTCACCAATACATCTGAGAGTATAAACCAAATGTTGCAAGTCCCTTACAGTTATTCCCTTACCCCTTTTTCCTTTGAAGCTCTCAGAGAAATCTTCCAAAGAGCTGGGATTTTTGAAGTTTTCCTCCCAGAAGACTCTCAACTCCCCAAGAAAAATCCCCCTTATCTCTCTTCTACGTTCCCTCAAAGGACGAGACAAATTGTCCTTGTCTTGTCATCCATCATTGGTTACTATTCAAATGAATGGGTAGATGAGCCTATTTAGGCTTTCTATCCACCCTTTCTACAAAAAAAGGACTATTAGTCTCCTTTGACTATGGTCACTTCTTAGCAAATGTAATTCATGAACAATTCCTTCAGTTTTTAACTGAAAGAATGTTCTGATATTCTTCTTTCTCGTGTATATGTTCATTTTCTTTCAAACAGATAGGTTTACGTTTGTAGTGTAGAAGCTTTATCAACATGGAGAGTCACAATGTATTGTCTTCTGGACCTCCTTATTTAGAAGACAATCATAGGAATTCAGCTTTACAGACTTCATTGATCAATTTGTGTATCCATCAACTTGTTTGCTGAGTGGCCGGAATATTCCAAGGATCAATGAAGATATTCAAAAAGTTTTACAACTCATTGAACAGGTGAAAACAAGAGACTGGTACCTTTACCACTGATTCACAGAAACCATAGTTTATGGTTTGGAGATGCCGCCATATAAGCTTCCCAAGTACCTTCCAATGAGGATATTTTCCTTGGAGTACAGTATTCACTCGGACAACATCCATTTTGTGGCAACCAAGAAGAAGTCTTAGTTCTGGATTAAAACACAGATAGGATCTTTCATCTGCAACAGGAGAGCAGCAGGAGAGGAAGGAGACCTCTTGCTGAAACAAATGAATTTCCCTCTTAGTTTCACTTGGTCCTATGACCCCTTTAGGTAATTTCTAAGTTAAAAGTGGAACAAAAAGCAACTCCCTATGCGCATACTCAAAGACCAGAAATAGAGAAGTACATGAACCAACACACTTGGGTAGAGAACACATTGCAAGAGGCAGAAGAGCAGGTACCTTCCAAAACAGCTTCAAAGACTCCCATACCCAGAGAAAATACAGATAAGAGACCAAGAGAAGATGATTCTCCATCAGTGATAGAAGTTTCAACCAAAGAGTTCAAAATATACACAAAGAATATTAAAACAGGCTCTAAAATAGACTTCCCACCACTTGAGGAAACACAGGGTACTATTGTACTCTCAGGCTTTCAAACTTATAAGTTGGATAACAGTACCACAGAGTCTCCATCATCCTCGGTTACTAAATAGATTCCAGCTATGATACCTCACACACCAGAGTCATCTACAGAATAGAGGCATCTAGATATTTTCCAGAGATATAAAGAGATTAAATATAGGAATGAAGCCATTCATGACAATATCTCTGCTCAATTCAGGAAGCAGTGTTCCTCCATCCAGCACAGGGTTATTTCAGCATAGGACATGGAGAAGGGTAGAATGCATATGGCATTCTTGCAAGCCCAGGTCCCACAACCAAAGTCAGCAGCTAATTTCAAACAAACTACCTTCGAGTTTGAGACAAAGGATGTTCATCCTTTGGATCAAATAGATATGCACAAGCAGACTAGAGAAATGGTATACTCTACCTTCACACAGATTGTTATCACTGCTTCTAAACCACAGCTCTCTTTAAACAATGTGCAGTCTCAGCTTAAACTGGAGAAAGTGTCCTCTCTTTCTAAAGACAACAGAATCAAATACTTGGAGGAGATGGTGATCAAAGCAGGATTTGATCCAGATAATTCAAAATCCATGGAGGATATAATCTAGAATAAAAATGCTAACATAGCAACCATATAAAAGCAATTGAAGCTACTAGCAACAGAAGATCCCCAGGCCAAGGAGCTAGGAGAGATAGAACTACAAAAAGAAGAGATGTTGAAGCTTCTAGTAGAACAGAGTGCACAGATCAAAGACATGGAAGCAGAGATGGACAAGTTGATAAAAGAAAAGGAACAGAGTTCACAACTAGTAGTGGTTCCTCTTGATGTAGTTCCCATTGCATCTCTACTTCAAATAGGTATCCCTACAGTAACCACGACAGCAGGAACACCCTCTTCTGTAGTACTTCCCACATCAATTGCAGATGATTCTGTTAAGTTGGTTGAATTCATGGAAAACATGTCTATATAGGGAGAATAAATAAAGAAACGGAGGCAGGAGGTGAAAGTCCTACAGGAACAGAGAAAAAGATTTGAAAATGCCCTCCTGACAGAAACACAGAAGTCCCAAACATTGTCCTAGAGATTGCAGAAGATGGAAGTAGACTATGCCATGGGTAATACATTGCCATAGGTAAAAGAGAATATCTGGAAACGAATCAATGAAGACATGATAGAAATTTGGCCTTCAATACAAATTATTTTTTAGCAACAAGAGCTGATTGAATGGTCCAATGAAGCCATCGAACAAGTTAGAAAGAAGTTGGGAGATAAACCCAGTGAAGCCACTGAGCTCATCAAATTCCTTAACTCCAAAAACAGACAGGAATTAGAAGAGTTGGAGATTGAAGACAGAACAGAAACAATATTGGAAGCCAGGGAGGTGCTAACTAAGAGAAATCTCATGAGACAGCTTGGAGAAAAGTGTCAGACTATGGACACTACTATACCTAAATTCTTCACCACGCTGGAATCCCTCTACAAGAAAGGACTGCCAAATTTATTAGTTATTAATGATAAGCTTAGCATGTGGTCCGATTACAGTGAGAAAATAATGACCAAGGCAAGAGACAATTTGAAGGTTGCATTTGGAAGATTCAGTATGACATGTAAGGCGTTCTTGGAAGCATTGGCATATGACCTGGACATTCAATATGCAATTAAAAGCCTATTCATTACCAAGCCGACATTTGCTAAATATATTGAAGTTGACAAAGTGTACAAAAAGTTAAGGAAGATGACTATCCCGAGTGAACAACGATGGGATAATCTATGTGAATTACTGGAGTAAACAATAGATTTGGCTGCACATCTCAACATCAACAGCACATGCAGAATTCAAGGGCTAGATAGCTAGTTGTTCCACCAATTCAGTGCCACCACTTCAAACAGTTCGAATTTCCCTTATATATTTGTAATGAATAGGATTGATTCAATTTGATTATTTTTAGATACATCCTAGTCATTCTGACAGGATATTTTTGTAAATTAATTATAAATACTTCATCTTCAGAAGTATCAAGGGTTGGTTTTTTAACAAAAGAACACTATTGTATATCGTTGAAGCATCAATGGATTTACCAGTAATACAAAAAGCTCTTTCACATGATTCTTGCGTCAAGTTGTTGGTGAAGTGCCTCTATCATTCTATGTGTTTATATTTCTCTATTTATTACACATTTGTTTCCAAATCTAAATTATTCAATAGATAAATAAAGGTCAGAATTTGTTTAAATCTACACTCTGCACCCGGCTACGAATAATTTCAATGTTTTCTTCTGATCTTTAAATATAGAATTCAGGTAACAATGCGCTATATCTAAAGTGAATCTCAATTTTTTCTTTCTTCCCTGTCTCATAAACTAAAAGAATCCATTCAGTTTGGCTACCGTTCCCTGTGAGATCTATCTATAGATACTACAGTCGATCTGTACTTTATGTAACGGACTCCATAGCCCAATGGTAATCTACTCATCAACCAACCATTCAAATACAAATCAAACCTTAAACTTCATAACTAGCCTAATATTCAATACAACAAAGTTAAATCTTACAGAGAGAAACCTCTCTGAAGCTGGCAGGGCTACATCCCATCTTCCAAAGTAGGTTTGTGGTTACCTTTGTGACTTTCTTCTGCAAGCTCAAAAAATTACAAAGTGCTAACAAAACCCACAAGGGGAAAACCCATAAATCCTTTCCTTATAGATTCTTCGTCAACAAGAGAAATCCAAGTCAAACTAACCAAGGTTCCAAGTGCAAGTCAACTCTCCAAACTTTGTTTTGTCACATACCACAAATCCTTCTATTTCACACCATGACATTTGTCACAGGCTCACATTATAACGAGATTTTGCATCATATAGAGTTTTGTAATAAACTTGCATGACACAAAGTATCATAGACGATTTGTTGCAATTTCGTTTCACAGGAAGAGAGAGATATGTCACAGAGAGACTTCACATCCCAGTGAGGTTTGGCACAGGTAGCTCGCATACTTCGGAGATAGTCTTCCACAGGTAGCTCGCATATTTCACAGATGGTCTTCTACAGATAGCTAGAATATTTCAAAATAGATTTGTTTTAGATTCCATTCCACGGACCTAACTTTATCTGCCACAAAAGATCAATGAATTGCTTGCCAAATGGTGGGGGATAGGTGCCAACTTATAGTTGTTTCTTCATGTGAAGAGTCATGTCCTTTGGACAGGGTGACTTGTTCGATGTAGGGATGACTTGGCAACTTGGTGAAACCAATGACACTTGAAAATTTTCGAATTTATTTCTTTTGCAAGGGTCATGAAGAACATGTACTTCTAAATTTTTGTTTGACCAATATAAAGCATGAAGAACATGTTTGACAATAAAATAATAATAATAATATTTTTTCTTGTTTTCGTTTTTACATGAAATATATACAAGTACAATGACAATTATGAAGACCGAACCTAGTTACAATTTCAACACTTCCTCTTAACTAGGGAGGTATTCATAATGGCTTATCAGGATATTCTCAAGCTGAGAATTACTATAATAAATTATCCAAATTAATAAGCACCAATGATGATTAAGTCATCATAACCAACATTGTCAAAATACTAAGGCCTTGACAAGTACGCTCTCTCTCTCTCCCCACTAGATAGGAGCACAATGCTAAGAGGCATTAATTTAGACACGACCGCTTCTCAAGGCACATGCCCCACCTAAGTGTTCTGAATGTATGTCCTCACAAGACCATTTCCTAATCCCAATGAAAAATTCATCCTTTGGACCATTCTTTACCAAGCCATGTACTTGACACTTACAACTATTAGTCCTAGTCAAAATACATGACTAAAAAATGTATGCTCCTAATGCTTATTCAATCCACCATTCTCCCTACCCATGTTCATGCACCAGACTAACGACACATGGAGAACACAATGTCCATCCTCACTCCTCAACCAGGGAGGAGATAACTACAAGTCCAAGCTTGTGCCAAAAGTACTCATACTTCCCTTATATCAGCTACCTGTTCATCTGTGGAGATTTTGTATGTAGTTTTCAGCTCCTATCTACACCATACTCTCGAATCATCAAGATTTTCCATCTTCTATGAAAACTCAAGCTCTTGACAATATTTGTAGAGAATCACAATAGAATCTAGCACATTGTCAAATAATCCATCAAATATTTTACGAAGCCAAACTGCTTAACAGAAAATTGTACCAACTGCCACATCTTCTACCTCTGTAGTGCAACAAAATTATGTTTCATACTCTTCCAGGAAACCATACCAAATCTCAAGATTTAATAGTATCTCTACTCATCATTAGCTATATCAACCCATTCAATGTGTCCTCAAGTCCCAAGTCGAATTATGCTTCCAACTTCCTCTAAAGTCAATATTTCTTCCTTTGGCTCATGAATCCTTCTTTCCCAAAGTACCAGGTCTTCTTTAATCATGAGGCTTCTCCAAAACCTAGGATATTTCTTCTAACTAAGGAAATTGCCTTAATATGATCTTCCTCTTACTAGGAGAATCTTCTTCCTTCCATACTTGTCATTTGATTTTGACTACTCTAATGCATACTTCAAAATACTCTCCTTTTTGCATTCATGTTCTCTATGATTCAAGAAAGTACTTGTGCTTTGCTACGCTCTTCCAAATCTGCTATTAAGTCTTATTATTCACCTGCAAACTTTAGTAAGAAGTTAAGCAAAGTGTAAAGGATTATCCAAAGATAATAGCAACAATAGTAATCAAAGAAAGGAAATGTAAAGTACTTATCTTTTGAGAAGTGAATAAGCTCCATCTTAATCTAGTACTTGTAATCATCTTAGCGTGATGCCATATATGTCATTCTCAAGAGTTGGGGCTTCTTCTTTTAGCGGAAACAATTGGTCCTAGGGTTTTTAGACAAACAAACCCTAGAAATGTTATTGACGAGTCTTCAAGTGATGGAGTTCATTTCATTCCTTGATCAGAAAACCTAATATTCATATGCAAGAAGAGAATCCAAATGCTAAGATAGAAATTTATAATATTATAATAAGTCATTATCCCTTAAAAGGAGCACAAGATTATTAGTTTACTCTATACATCTTGAGTGGGCCTAATGGTTAAGCGCACGTGTTTCCTCCTAAAAGGTCACAGGTTCAAAACCAGAGGGGGGTAGAGTATGTATGCCTTCGTAGACTTAGCAGTCAAATCACTATGCGGAGGTGGGTCCCTTGTCCCACAAACAAGGGGGTCTCATACACCAATTTGGTGTATGTCTTGGTCGTGACCTTAAAATTGGATAATAATAATAATAATAATATGCATGTTATTCCCTAGATTCTTCATTAGCAAACTTTAACATTCTATGCAATATAATTGTCATAGCAGGAGAACTTTGAAATGAACAAAAGTTATATGTGCCTCTTCAACCTTATCTATCCAAAATTGAGTGCTTTTTATCATAGAGATCTTATTCTTTGCAACAAAAACTATTTGACCTGTTCTTCTACTTATGTCTATCATCAGACGTGCCTCAGAGTTTTGACTTTCACACTAGGATACGAACCACAGAGATGAACCCTAGAAGGATTCAGTCTACAAGAGAGATGTTATAGAGGGATCTAGTGTACTATATTCATAGTTTCTCCGAGTTCCAAGTGCCATGTTAGCCAGCCAAACTTTATTCTATCACATACCATAAATTTCCTTCTACTTCAAACCATTACATTTGCCACAGGCTCACAATACAGAGAAATTTCGTATCATATAGAGTTTTTTCATAGGCTCACATCACAAAGAGTATCATAGAGATCAGTTATAGGTTTGTATCACAAAGAGAGAGATCTATCACAGAGAAACTTTGCATCACAGAGAGGTTTGTCACAAGTAGCTCGCATACACCAAAGAAAGTCTTCCACAAATAGCTTGCAAATTTTAGAGATATTCTTCTACAAATAGCTCGCATATTTCAGAATGTATGTGCATTAGATTCCATTCCACAGACTCGAGTTTCTCTACCACAAAAGATCACTAAATTGCTTGTCAAATGGTGGAGGGTAGTTGCCAATTTATAGTTGTTTCTTCATGCAAAGGATCACATCCTTTGGGCAAGCCAACTTGTATTTTGGGAGGGTCTAATTCGGAATTTGGTGAAGCCAATGACACTTGAAAATTTCTGAATTTATTTCGTTTGCAAAGGTCATGAAGAACAGGCCCTTCTAAATTTTCCTTTCACCAATATAAAGCTTGAAAAAATGCTTGACAATAATAATAATAATAATATGTTTTCCTCTTTTTGTTTTTGCATTAAATATATATAGTATAATGACAATTATGAAAATCGAACATAGTTGGAATTTCAACACTCGTGCCTTTTTCTTTCCTCCCGCTTATTTGCCAAGCATCAAACTTGGTAGAAATGGGGGTAGCTCCATCTCTTGCGCCCCCTCTAGAGGTTTTTTGTCACAGGGTTCCTTTCTATCATCCCAGATTTGGAGAACTCTTGTGGCTTTGGAGTGCAAAGTGTGAAATCCTTGAGCAAATTGGTTTTGATAGTGAAACAAATCCACCCTCCCTTATCAGAAAGAATGATCACTCAAATCTTTCATAGGTATTTACCGTTGAAGTTTCATCTCATTGTCAAATCGTGAGATTTTTTGGAATTCATATTTTCCATTTGTAGTTTGTATGGAAGAAAAAAAAGGCCAATGCACTCATTGCCAAACTATGGGATCACTTGAAGAGGCCATACCAGTGATTATCAGCAAGATGAAGATATATTTTTGTGGGTAGTTTTAGTGCAAAATTTTTGTTGCCCTATACAATGTACATTTTTTCTCAACAGTTTGATCTATCATTTGTTAGGCTGTGACTTCAAATGGGAGGGCCAAAACAACCTCAAATCTACTCCAGAATAGTAATTTACAGTGGTGTAAAAAGATATTTCACTGCTGTCATCTTCTCCTATTTTCCCAGTCAATCGAGCCATTAGCCATCGATGTTTATGGGCTTCCAAAAATCTATTTATGTAACTCAAAAGGTTGCTCCAACACTTAATTCCAGGTCAGATTAATAAAACAGATCAAAATATATTGGTTGGGTTTGTTTGCTATGTCATTTTTGCTTGTGGTGTGATGGTTGAATTGTTTATTTAGCAAGAATGAATTTTACAATGGTGTTAATAAACAAATCTGTCACATTAGTTGAATTTATTTGCAGTGATATTTTGTTTTGAATTTATTAGTTTAATTGATGGTCTAAAAGGAAATTTTATAAAAACAATCTGACAATGAAATAATTTTGGCATTTTTTGTCTACAAATTTGTGACAGCAATAAAGGTGAGGTGGTGAAGTGTCACATTCAACTGATAGTTATCAAATATATTGTTTTCTAACCAGTGCATGATTGTTGAACGAATCAGTGTTGAATGAGTTCTCAAATTCTGAATCACGATGTCAATTCACGATGTCAATTCATTTAATAAGAGACATATCATATAAGAATTATTTACTAAAATGATGTTATAAAATTGTTGATTTACATAAAATCAATAATCATGTTTTTAAATTTTTCATAAATTTCTGCGTATATTTGAAATTTTAAATAAATCTCCTTAACAAACCTAAGTTCCCTTTCTCAGAAAGCTGACATACCCATACTCGAACCATGTATTTTGGAAAATTAAGTTTTCAAGATTAAGGTGGGCCAATAGTTTTGACTCGTAAGGAGCAATTCTTACTTAAGGGTTCAGCCAGATGTCCTTATTTGATAGTCTCATTCAAGCCCTTAGCTGCTAAAGACTGAAAACTTTTAACCTAAAATGCAAAACAAGAAAACAAAGCAGACATAAAGAAAGGAGAATGGAAAAATAGAAGAAATAGAAGCTGCAGCAATAGAAACATTGAAGGAGGCGACAAAATGCACAACAAAGTTTACATCTCAGTGTTATCTCTTATCTCCCATATGTTGTCTCATCCTAGCATTGCTCTAACATGCATGTTTAATAACCCAGGTGTCAACACGCCATCGTCCTCCTGAAGAAACACAAATGAAATTACAATAGTAAAAGGGAAAAAAAAAAGGAAAAGGAAAGAGAAGTAGAAGAGGAATATAATAGTTAGGAAAAAGAGAAACAAGCATCAATCAAAATCATGTGTTCTCTTCATTTATAGGTATGTTGGTCAAATGGCAAGAGATGGGAAACAATGTACTAGTGTACTAAGATTGTAACTTTCAGGCCACCACTTATGACGATTTTTTCAAAAATGGCCCTCAAACATCACAACAGATACTTGTTTCTCCACAAAAAACCTTACCGAAAGTTAAATTCAATACATCCATTTCTGAAATGACTAACCATAGACACATGCAAACTTGACCCTCTCTCGGTTGACATGAAAACATTGCCACAAATTAGTTTACTCTGACAGTCACAACCTTGGAACAGATAAAGCGTACACCAATTTAAAACCCACAGTGTGCTGTATACACAAGGGAGATGCCTTCAGATCCATAAACATTATCATACATTTTTACCAGGAATTCAATACCGAGGTAAATTTATAAAATTGATCCTTCTTACAGCTATTATATCCTAAACTATCATGTGTTATAATGATAGCACCTGAGTAAGAAGACACTATATGAATATGAATCCACATTATTTGAATGGCAATAACTAAAACTTCAAATCTGTTGGAGCCTTTGCAATTGCTGGATAATGTTTACATTCTCCTTTGCATCACTTTGCTCGGTTACTTTCTAATTTAAACTCATATCCTTTGCATCACTTCGCTGGGTTACTTTCGTCATTTAAACTCATATCCCTTGCATCACTTTGCTCCGTTACTTTCTAATTTAAACTCATATCAATTCAGTCAGATATGGGCCTTGTATAACAACCCACCCCAAAATTCAGGGAATTAAGTGCTAGCATTGGGCAGTAATGAGTTATCGCAGTTTTCTAGGACCTTCTCAATTGGTGGATAGAACGTAATTGAAATTTGTCATTTTAATCGGACCTGGGCCTTGTACAATTTACACACCATAATGTTTGGGAAATGAGCACCATCAATGGAGAGTAATCACAGCATTTTGTAGATTCTGGCCAGATCTTCTTACCAGTCCAACATTTCCTACCATTTCAAGTGGTGTTTAAAAGTTTATACTCTGTATTTTGTCATCATTTGGGGACTTCCGAAACTATCTCAAAATTTTGAACACTACCCTGTGGTTTATGCAATTGAATTAATCGTTATCAAGTTGTATGTTACGTGATGTACTCATGCATTTAATAACATGAGGTGCAATGACATTTTTAAAATTTATCCTTTTTACAACTATTCTATCCTAATCTAGCATTATTTCTGGATATGTTGTGCATTATTTCTGGATATGTTGTATTGTACTTGAGCGTTTTATAACCCGAGGTGCAATGACATTTTGTAAAATTTATCTTTTTACAACTATCATTTCCTAAACTATCGTGTATAAAACATATGAACATGAATCCATATTATTTGAATGGCAATAAACGTCCTAAATTTGGCCTTCAATCTTAGCCTGGAAAATTATAAATTAAGCTTAATGTGAAGTGCTAAGACACATAACATTAACATTAGCATAAGATTGAGAGAGGATTCTTAGTGAGCGTGTGTTGGGTATGAGAGAATGCAGTGAGGCTAATGATTGTGTTGGGTCTGAGAGAATGCAGTGAGGCTAATGATCGGCATTGTATTTTCTTAGTGGGGCCATTATCCCTTGGTATAGGAGCCCAAGTTCGTTCCATGATTAAGTTATTAATGAAGAACAAGTGATTGGAAAAAAAGCTAATGATTGTGTTGGGTCTGAGAGAATGCAGTGAGGCTAACGATCGGCATTGTATTTTCTTAGTGGGGCCATTATCCCTTGGTATAGGAGACCAAGTTCGTTCCATGATTAAGTTATTAATAAAGAACAAGTGATTGGAAAAAAAACCTATGTATGTGTATGTGATTTAAATCAAGTAATTTTTGCTTCCGCTATATTTTTATGAGTTAGGGATCTGGCTATGTATTTGTTCAGCTAATTAGTTGTTGGGAACCAAATATCAGGTGCTAGGCTCTGAAAGTCTAACATGTTATCAAGGCAAAAACTTTAAATCGATCTTGAAATTGTAGGAAGTCGGGTTCATATTGGATTGCCGCAGCTAGATTGGTTCAGAACATACACATAGGTAAAAAAAAAATTAAAGTTGGCCTTTTTTAGGGCTAAGAGGAATATCTTTTATAGGCAAATTTTTTTTAGTTAGAAGGCAAATAAAGGAACAAATAAAAAAAACAACAACAACAACAACAAAAAAAAAAAGGGGGTGGGGGGCGTTTTTTCAGGAGATAAGATAATTATATTTATGTCCAACTAATGACCACAAAGTAGGTCAAAGAGACTGTTGAATACATTGATGTATATGCAAAGCATGAAGCAAACCAAACAGTCTCCTATAAAAGATACAATGGATGAAGTAAATCAAAGATACAATACATGAAGTAAATCAACAGCTGGCTCTAGCGGAGAAGATCAAAGACCTAATAGGTCTGAGGATCAAACCCATCTCTCCTAACATTTGAGGCTAAATGAATAACGCTGAAGAAACTCAACAATGTCTATTGGCCCAATGAAGCGTCGATGGCAAGTGTAGACTGTCCACTAAATCATGTCTTGGGGGGTTCACACACTGCTGAATGCTGGAGGACCTAGTCTGTCTCCTAGGAATGGATCTGAGATGGAACTGCTGCTGAGATCTCGTGTAGCAAGGTGAGGTCCCACGGATCCTCACTGATCTGGAGTCTGGATACGTACTAGTATCAATCGATCTCTTGGTCCCCTATTTGAAGGTAGTACCCTGAAAAATGTCATGATCCTCAATGTGGCGTCTAGTCTGATCGGAGGCTAAAGAATATGCGCTCGGAACCTAAGAGCCTCCTACATATATAGGGCCAAACATCTATGATTGGGGTACCTGAAAAAGTCGGCGAGGGTCCGAAAATCTTTGAACAAGCAATGAAACCTTCCTCTGATCTCGTAGTAGATAGGGCATCCAAGGATGAAGTGCACCTTGGTCTCCACTTCCTGTAAATGACATACCTGGCAGAGTCTGTCTAGTCTATCCACCTAGTGGTCTGTCTCTACCCGAAGTCTATGAGAACCTACTATGAACTGGCCTACAGGAATGCGAAAAGCATGCATCCAGTGGTGAAACGTATACTGGGGTCGAATAATGAGCCCGTCTCTCAACTCCAAGAAGTGCTTAGCATAGAAGGCCATCTTTGCGCACAACCCTCTTGGAGGATTAACCCAGGTGATCTGGACGAACTGCCTGTAGATGTCCTCCCTAATGATCTTGTTTAGCTCATGTTTAGTAGGTAAAAGGTGACCAGGATCATCTAAGGAATATCGGAAAGGAGGGAGACGATCCAACTGAATTCCCACTGACTCTAAGAGGTTTGAAACTCCTGTAAACCAACATCTAGCTCGGCCTGAGAGGGTAGAACGGGCAATAGTCTCACAAGAGCATTATGCCAAGTAAGGATAACGGTCCCTACTCTTTATCGAGTCTGTCAAGCCCTGGACACGATGCAAGAATGAAACCAATCTGATGATCGTCTCAAGCCGAAAGGGGCTGAGCTCCAAACTCTGCAAGGATGATGTGTTGCGAGAATGAAACCAATTTGAAGACCGTCTCAAGCCGAAAGGGGCTGAGCTCCAAACTCTGCAAGGATGATGTGTTGCGGCACTGCTAGTTTGCACCTAATGATGTGGCGGAGAAGAAGAATCTGGACTCTCTCAGCTAAAGCCCAGTTTGACTCAAGTAAAGGTTGTCCCCAAATCTCTGAGCCATATAGAACAGTGGGACGAATCAAGGTGTCCATGAGGCTCATCTTGGACGACATGTCTTGGAAGTGATGTCGAAAGCACTGTCTCTCGAGAAGGGCTAAGGATCCATATCCTTTGTTGATCAGAGACTGAAGCGTTGGTCGCAAATTGAAGCAGGGACCTGAAAATTGCACCCCCAAGTAAGTATACGTGCTAGTGATCTCAATCTCCTCCCCTTTGAATAGAAAGTGAAGGTCTGAGGTTTTCTTCACCCCATTGAAGATCATAACCTTGGTTTTACCCAGGTTGACCGTCAACTATCGATGGTCACAGAACAGAGCTAAGGCATCCAGCTGCCTCTGTAATCCTTCTAGGGATGAGGAAAGGAGGACTACGTCGTCAGCAAAGAGTAGAATAGATATCAGAACTTGGTGAAGAAGGCAACCATCAATGTCCTGGATATGCTCATGGAGAAAAAAAATAAAAAAGGGTGATGGCCAAATAGTTGTCAGTCGAGCCACCAGTGAGCCAACCGTCAGAGCATCGGCCATCAGCCAATTGGCAGCCAGTCGACCAGTCAGTATAGCTGCAACTACAACATCGTTGCACAACACCAGAAGTCGAATCGACAAGAGACCTGTGCAGACAAAAAAAAGGAGTTCAAGCCGAGACAAAACCACGTACGCGTGGAAAAGCCAAGACAACAGATCTACACGGCGTAGAGATTAGAGGGGCAACAAGGTGATAGACTTTCTTTTGCGGATGGTCGAGACACAACAATTGGGGGGAAAACCAACAATGATCGAAAAGATTGGGTTGCAGATAGGACGTGCAGAGATTGGGGCATAGCAGAGCAACACTCATAGAGGCAGAGACGACCAACTAAGGCAATAGGGGCTGACGATGGCCGAAGCAACCAACGCAGAGCAATCGCTAGGGACAAAGGTTCAAGTTGCCCGAAATTAATTAAAAAACACACACACACACAATACAAGTTCGAGGCCAAAGAAACATGCAGTCATAGGATTAGTCAAATGCAAACGATAATAGTCTTTTCAGTGTTCCAAGAGAATTAAAACAAAAAAAATGTTGTTATATTTCAAAATGGGTGAGCAGCATGGGCGACTTCTATGTAGGGAGTAAGAAGGCTCCTACCATCCTTGGGAATTCTGCAACAGTGTCTAGGCAACAGGCAACAGGCTTGGGCAATGTGTAGAGAGTGAGAAAATTTAGTTGTTGATCACTTTGACAAAGATAGCTACTAGGCTACATTATGAGGACAAGTTGGACAGGGCAAGAAATTTTAGCCTGTGGAAGGAGTGGGTTGTTCTACTATTTGAAGAGCAAGAGTTCAATCCACTATTTGAAGAGCAAGAGTTGTGGGACATCGTGGACAACACTGCCAAAATTCCTATAAATCCCACTTAGTTGGCTACATTTAATAAGATAAATGTGAAGGCCAGCAGAATAATCCTAGACTCCACCAAAAACCATGTTCTCCATCAAAAACCATGTTATACATCATGTAACAGGGAAGAAGTGTGCCTATGAGATGTCAGCATCTTTAACCAAGATGTAGTACAAACCAAAACAGGTGGATGGTGTTGAAGGAGAAAGTGAAAAATGCCAAGTTGTCTGAAACTCGCATAGTTGCATCATATCTAACCAAGATCACTTAAATTAGATATGATTTGGTAGGAGTTGGGGAAGCGATTGACAATGAGGAGTTGGTCAAATCAGCTGTGAGTGGCTTTCCTCCGAAATGAGGAGTTGGTCAAATCAGCTGTGAGTGGAGGCTGTGAGTGGCTTTCCTCCGAAGTGCGATGCCTTTGTTGATGGTATGGTCGCACGAAAAAAATTGTTCAGTTGGAATAGATTGTGGGATGACTTCGTACGAGAGGAGACAAGGAGACGTTCCAAAACTGCATGCAAACATGATGGAAAGGATGTTAATGAGAATTTTGCTCTTGTTGGAGAGGGCAAAAGTAAAGAGAAGTGGGGGGTCTGCTTCCAAGGACACGAGGAAAGTGAAGTGCTTTGCATGTCACAAGATTGGTCACTATACTAACCAATGTCCACACAAGAAGTGGTAGGATCAAGTAGTTGCATCAACATCAATTGAGATTGATGACTTTATAAAGATATTCAAGAAGGAATTTTCTCTAGTTGCTTGTGTTTCTGGCCGTAGTATTGTTGTGTATGGAGACAGTGGGTTATGGCTAGTGAAGAGTAAAACATCCAATCACATGATGGAGATGAGGTCAGTCTTCCACAATATTTCAGAGAAATGTTCAAATTGCAGTGTTTAGTGGAGCTAACACCACACATGCATTTAATAGGGTTGGATTTGTCAGATTCTAGCTAGAATCAAGAGATTTTCTGGACAAGGATGTTATTTGTTCCAACGTTGATGGTACACATGCTCTCAGTGGCAGTGTTGGAGGATGTTGGATATAGATATTTGTTTTGAGATGGACATATGCTTCTATATTCAAAGGAAGCAACCTTGGATGCCGCTGTAGTGCTTGGCATCAAACAAGTGCAATCATATAGGTTGTTGGGACAACTTGTGGGTATATCCAAGGGAATCTTAGATACAAGATCAATGTCAGTTGTTGAGAGGGAGCAAGTGGCAAGGAAGAGTGATCCTTTTGGTATTGCCAATAGCACTAACTAGTATGATATGACATTGATGGATGCACAAGAGCAATATCCTTAGAGCATGGTTGGATGTGACAAGTTCTCAACTCAAGTTTTAGATCAGGTAGCAAAATAGGCTTCAGTGTTAGAGGGAGCAGCTACAAATACTAAGATGGGCTTGGAGACATTTAGGTGGAGGAGGTTCTTCCAAAAGTACCTCCCTCACTAAGATGGAGTGTTGAGCTTTGTAGCATGGAAGGTACTTCTAGTCTTGTGCCTTGACTAGAAAGACATTGATTTGCCTCATTAGGAGTTTGCATTCGACATGCAAAGTGTGCAAGTGAGTTGCACGCATGTTGATGTGATGTGCATGTAAGGCAAGCGAAACTTATGACTTGTACTTGAGTTAAAGTAAAGAAAGCTAAAGATAAGATTGTTAACGAACGTAATATTAGTTATCTTTAGTTAACTTGACATCCTAATTTTGGCCTTCAATATTAGCCTAGGAAAACTATAAATTGAGCTTAATGTCAGATGCTAAGACACATAACATTAGCACAAGGTTGAGATAGGATTCTCAGTGAGCATGTGCTGGGTCTCAGAGAGAATGCAGTGAGGCTAGTGATCATTATTGTATTTTCTCAGCTAGGACATTATGCTTGGTACGAGAGCCCAAGCAAGTTCCGTGATTAATTTATGAATGAAAAATTGGTGATTGGGCAGACATTTGTGTATGTGTGTGTGTGATTCAGAGAGTAATCTTTGCTTCTGTTGTATTTGTATGAGTTAGGAATCTGGTCTTGTATTCATTCTGCTTATTAATTGTTGGGAATCAAATAATGGGAGCTGGGTTCTAAAAGTTTAACAATAACTAACACTTCAAATCTGTTGGAGCCTTTGCAGTTGATGGAAAATGTTTATATTCTCCTTTGCGTCACTTTGATCGGTTACTTTCTAATTTAAACTCATATATCAATTCAGTCAGATCAGGGCCTTGTATGACAACCCACCCCAGAATGCAGGGATCTGAGTTCTAGCATTGGGCAGTATTGAGTTATTATGAGTAATCACAGTTTTCTTATGGGACTTTCTGAATTGGTGGACAACATGTTATTGAAACTTTTGACATTTTAAGCCTGTCCGGATCTTGTACAATTTACACACCATAATGTTTGGAGACAGTAATCACTGCCTTTTGTAGATTCTTGAAATCTTCTCCCCAGTTCAACATTTACAACCATTTCAAGTGGTGTTTAAAAGTTTTACACATTGTATTTTATCGTCATTTGGGGCTTCCAAAACTATCTCAAAATTTTGAACACTAGCCTGTGGTTGATGCAATTGAATTAATAGCTAATGGCTATTCTTTTGTAAATTTGAACTGGATATGCTGTATTGTAATTAAGCATTTAATAACCTGAGGTGCAATGACATTTGTAAAATCCTTTTTACAACTATTATATCCTAAACTATCATGTATAATAATGACAAGCTATATGAGTATATGAATCCAGATGATTTGAATGGCAATAACTAACACTTCAAATCTGTTGGATCCTGTGCAATTGGTGGATAATGTTTACATTATCCTTTGCATCATTTTGCTCGGTTACTTTCTAATTTAAACTCATAACAATTCAGTCAGATCTGGGCCTTGTATGACAACCCACCCCAAATTTCAGGGATCCAAATTTGGCTGTAATAACAGTTATAACAGTTTTCTGGGACCTTCACAATTGGTGGATACTGGATAACATGTAAATGAAACTTCTGTCAGTTTAATCGGATTTGGACCTTGTACAATTTACACACCATAATGTTTGGGGAAATGAGCACCATCATTGGAGAGCAATCGCAGCCTTTTGTAGATTCTGCCCAAAATATTCTCCCAGTCCAATACTTACAATCATTTCAAGCATCCCATCCACTTCAAGATCTTTTGGGCGAAAGATACATAAAAAAGGTAGTGTTTTATGTGAGTCAACTCAACAAAAAGCTTGAATAAGAGATGTGCAGGTATTCCACAGATATTGAACATTACAAATGTCATTACACCTCAAGTTATTAAATGCTTAAGAAGTATAATAGAGCATATCCAGTTCAAATTTACAAAAGAATAGCCATGGCACAACATACAATATAATAATTATTAATTCAATTGCATAAACCACAAGGTAGTGTTCAAAATTTTGAGATAGTTTTGGAAGTCCCCAAATGATTACGAAATACTAAGTGTAAAACTTTTAAACACCACTAACAACAAACTAAAACAGATTGCTCCTTGTAAGCAATGACTTGCATTCATTCAAAATCTAAAAGATCCCAGGCCCATTGACATGCCTTCAATGCTCCACAAAGGTGAAGTCTAAACTACACAACAGTTTCAGAATGCACATTCACTCTTGCTCTGGCATTGGATATACATGGAATATGCCAAAAGAATGCATCTTACCACCATGTTGAAAAGATGCATGCCCGTGGCCAAATTTAACCTAAACAACATGCATATCCTGACCAGTGGAAACTTGATCAATACACATAAAAACAACTTAAATGATAAAGCTAAAGTTGCTACATCCCACATTAAAGTTGCATTCTACTACAATTGTTTGAAATGCAAATAAGGCCCTCACAAATCTGACAAATATATCACCAATAGATCAATTGCATACACATATTGACACTAGAGAAAACTTGTCTTGTCAATTGGAAAAATTAATAATGTTTCCCCAAGATGCAGTCCTAACCAGTTTCAGCATTGAATTCCCTCTCACTAGAAATTTAATATTCTATGGATCTCAGTTGCCCATGTGAACAATTTTAACTTTGAGGGCATATTGAGCACACATGCAGTATGCTAAAATCTTTAGACCCATGTGCATTTGGCACAATTACAATCGGTTCAAAGTGACACGTTATCTTCAATGTTCTCATAAACAAAATTTGATAGTATCCATCTGTAAATATCAATTTAAATTGATGTATAATTTGTGCTTCAGCAGATATTTATCAAATCATAAATTATATAAAGATGTAAACTTGCTACACTAATTTGAAAATCTGGGAACTGTGATGTGAGCGTAAGTCTTCCATGTTGATAGGAAAGATCCATTGACCAGAAAAAACTTCAACCTAAAGTTAAAAACAGTTGATTTATTTTTCTCAATATTTATGCCATATGATTGGAGGGATGCTAAGCATTCAAATTTTTGTTGTCAACATGTGTTTCTTATTAAACAAATTACTGTTGGTGAAATTATTGTGCATTCTTATTTTTGTATAATGTACCATTTTCCTCTATTTTAGGTTCTGTAGTTGATATCCACTATAATGAACTTATTGTGCACATTGTGAGCATGTACCATTTTTCTCTATTTTAGGTTCTGTATTTGATATCCACTATAATGAATTTATTGTGCAAACATTGTGAGCATGTGTCAAACTAAGCATATACCAAGAAGTCACCAGTAAAATATCCGGATCTTGTGAAAAGGTACAGGCCATCAATAAACAGCATGTACCTTGCACAGCTGACCAAGATTCAAAACATTGGCATACATGGTCAACTCCATGAACAAAGTGACTTAACTTGTATGTGCAAGTTTTTGCATATACCTGAAGTTTGGCTCGTAAGTACAGGGACAGGGACTTCAAATGAAAGGTCGAATTGCTGTGATTGAGAATAATTACGATTATGGTTAATGAGGCATAAAAACACATTCTAAATGGTAGTTTAGAAAGGCCACATGAATCGTGAAAAGGCACCACAATATTTACAGGTTTAATGGGCACCATTCGCCGAGCTACCCAAGATAGCTCCAAATCAACAAGGCATGGCTGTTTTTCGTGGAATAAGCAAGGCCTTAATGCAATTATAAACTGTTGGGTTTTTCCATTATGAAACCACAAAAATTGGCCATCCTACACCAAAAGGAACCCATTTCAACTTTACCCAAACTGGTTACCCAGCAAATATCGATGAGAATCACCAACCAACAAAAAAAATAAAAATCAAAAGAGTTGCATCGTACCATCCAACTTAGCGAACCAAAGTCTAGAATTCAAGGCTTAGGCTACCCCTTCTTACATGAACAGAGAAAGGTTTTGCCAATTCCAATGAGTTATATCTTTCCTGAAAATTCCCCAGAAACTTGAAATGCTAGGCCTAACTTGAAATCGAATATATTTTTCACAGATGAAGCAAGACACGAGATAAAAGTCCATAATGTCATTACAAATCAAACTTGAATGTTCTGTTTGGACATTATGAAACCACAGACACTGCTCATCCTACGCTAAATGAGAACTCGTATCATTTTATCAAGACAGATGACAAATCGTATCATTTTATCAAGACAGATGACAAAAGACTCATAATCAGTGAGAACCCTAACAAACAAGAGCATCAATCTTTGAGCATCAATCCTTCTAAGTTTATTACCAGAAGAGAAAGAATACCAAAATGCAACGGAGAGATGTACAACTACAGGCCTAAGCTTTCAACGTCACCTACTTATACTGCCCAAACAGCATATCCATGACTCCCCTGTTGAACCGACCCATGCTCTTCATGTGCTGCCGAGCTGCTTTGTCGTCGGCGAC
>APFE030415135.1:0-10107 GCA_000404065.3 Pinus taeda
CTTTCCATTTCCATAATAGTCCTATTCTTCCTTTCCATGACACCATTTTGTTGAGGTCTATACCTTTTTGTAAATTTCTTTTGAATTCCATGCTCCCTACAAAAACGTAGGAAGTCATTTGAGATGTATTTACCACGTTTATCAGTCCTCAAAACTTTGATGTAGTGTCCATTTTTCTTCTCAACAAGAGATTTGTATTGGCAAAAGCATTCGAACACTTCATTTTTTTATTTTAGGAAGTAGACCCATGTCTTCCTTGTATAATCATATATGAAAGTAAGAAAATAATAGCTGCCACCAATTAATGGTGTCGACATCATTCCACATATGTCTGAATGGACAATCTCCAAAGGTGCATTTTCCCTTATTGAATTTCCTATTGGAAATATCTCTATATATTGTTTTCCCAAGATGCATCCTGCACATAGGTTGTCTGGTTTTCCATGAGTGGCAATCCCTTCACCATGCCTTTCCTATGCAGAAAATTCAAGCCTCCAAAATTGAGGTGACCAAATAACAAATTCCATAACCAGTATTCATTTTTGACCTTTGGTTGAAATTTTACATGTGTGAGAATTGCAACTTTATTGTCATCCTCTTTTGAATTCATTGGCAGTTGTGCTTGCGCACCTTCTTCCTTCAAATCTGGTTTTATCTTTAGGGGAAACATTATGTTGCTTGTCATCTGAACTTTTGCAATTAGTTGTTTGCTTGGAGACTTATCCAAAATTGTGCACTCTCCATTCTGGAAAAACACATGGTAACCCTTTTGTATGAGTTGTCCAATTCTTATGAGGTTATGCTTCAAACCAGGGAAAAAATAAACATCTGAAATGTACTTCTTCTCCCCCTTATTTGTTAGAATATTGACTCTTCCTTTTCCCATGACAAAGAGTTTGCTATCAGTCCCTAATGTCATTTCATATTTCACATATTCATCTAAATTGGAAAACATTTCTATGTTCCCTATCATGTGGTTCCTACACGTTGAATCTAGAAACCATACATCCCTTTGTTTTTCTTGTGCTACATTACAAGCTAAAAACATGCTATCTTGGTTCTAATTTTCTTTTGTGAATTTCACACTTGGCTGGTTACTTATATCATGTTTCTTATTTCTACATTCATTTGCATAATGACCATACTTCTTACAATAATGATGTTGAACTTGAGATTTATCATACCTCTAACCTTGTGCTTGATTCTGGCTAGGGCCTTGACTTTGATTTTGATTGCTGCCCATTCCACTTGAGCTTGAAGGGCTGCCTCTTCCACCTTTGTGTGGGATTCTTCATCTTCCTCTAACATTTGATCTTCCTCTACCTCTACCTTGACCAAATGAAACTAGTGTCTTGAAGGCATGCCTCAATGAGGAGTTTTTTGCTCTATTCAATCTATGTTCATGAGAAATTAGTGATGCATAAATCTCATCCATTGAAAATTATGAGAGATCCTTTGTCTCTTCTACGGCCACAACAATGGCATCAAATCTTGATGGCATACTTCTCAAATTTTTCTAAACTATTCTCCTTTCCTCAAGTGTCTCACCATGAGACTTGATTTCAGTAACCAGTCCAATTACTTGTGTAAAAAATGAGTCTACATTCTCAGAACCTTTCATATAAATTGTCTCAAAATATCTCCTCAAGATTTGTAGCTTTGTTGTCTTCACTTTTTCCATGCCTTGGTAGGCTCTCTCGAGGGTATCTCATGCTTTCTTAGACTTTGTGGCTGCTACAATACTTGGGAAAATAATTTCATGAACTGCTTGAAAAACGTAGAAGAGGGATTTTGAATCCTTCTTCATGTTGTCCCTCAATAAATCTTTTTCTACTTGTGTCAAAGCATTATATGTTGCTACATCTGCTGTTTCCTGGAACCCATTCTCCCCCAAATCCGAAATATCTTGAGAAGAAAATAATGCCTTCATTGTTATAGCCTAATAGTCATAATTTTTCCCATTAAATTGAGGTATCTAACGATTAGTAGAGATTTTGCTTGATGCTGTCATTTTAACTGTTAAAAAAAACTTTGTCATTTTAACTGTTAAAAAAATCTTTGTCCTTGCTGGTAAATATGCTCCAAAAATCTTCCTCCAAAGTAGCCTTTTAACTCAAAGTAAAAACACTTGTTCTTACACTAATTAAATATCACCCGCTCTGATACCACGTGAAAGATTAGGCAGAAGATTCTTCCTCAAGAATTCATTTGCGAACATTAAATCACAAAATTGATTTCCGCAAAAACAAAGCTAAGAACTCAAGAAAATTTATGCACAAAAAAAAAAAATTGGTTCCGCAGATGTGAGATTTCCATAAATATATTCCAACAATTATACCTTAGATTATATTTTTGAAGACATGAAAAAACATTCATATGGAAGTAATGGTTCTTTAACCAAGTAAAACAAAAGTTCTAACTGTGATTTACACTTCACGAGGAGTTGCAGAGTAACTCTTTGCAAAACCCCGTAACAAATTGTCTTTATGTGTCCACCACAAATTGCTCCACAATTTTCTGCTCTTTTTATCTCACTTAAACCCTCGACTAAAACTATAATAGATATAGATATAGAATATAGATATATATGTTTATCAAAACATATAATTTTAATATTTTAATACATGACAAAAGAAAATATTTAAAGCCTAGGATGGGCGTGTGTACAAAAACATGATTTTATGAAGTTGGAGATGTTGCGGAGTGTAAGTCATAGTTGCAGAATAAATGTTTGACCATACGGTTTTACTAACCCTACATTAAATGCCCATTTTTTTCTTAATTACTTGATGTGTGTTGTTGAATGGAGAATTTTTATTGCTACTCACAACTTCATTTAATCCATGTCCTTTAACAAGCAAACAAAAATTTCAACTTACAAACAAAATCTAATTGGTTGATTTACATGTCTACCACAAGTATGGTTGCAATTAGTTTATTTAACGTGATGGTTGAGATTTATTTTCCACCAATATGATGGGGATGGGGATTTTATAACATGGATAATATCTAATTTATAATTTATTATGGAAGGATCTTACAATTAATATGATGGGATTTTATAAGATGGATAGTAGTGTATTTGAATTTATTGTATTTCTTTTAATATATTTTAAATAATCAAAGTATGTTTTCATAAATCATACATAAACAATTAAAATTAATTAAATCATTAACAATTTGGGTGAATATTAGATACAAATAATAAAAGAAAATGAATAATATAATTTATATTTACATAAAAAATTAATATATATTTATATGATAATGTTAGAATAATAATGGAGAACATTTTTTAAAATCTAAGATTGGTTTATTTTTAAACTATTTTCTTTAGTCAGTTTTTGTTGTTTGTCGATGTATCCTTTTTAGGAATCTGTTTTCAACAAATAAGGTTAATCCCTATGTATGTAAGAGTTTTGTTGGCCCAGTGAAAACAAGTGTGTGGGTCAGCTTCTAAATGGTATTGTATCACTCAAGAGTTGTAACCTTTATTCAATTTTGTCTTCCATTATCTAAGTTGGTATCAGAATTAGAGGGTTGTTTGAGTTGAGGATTGCGAAACCTTTCTTCAATTTTTGTCTTCCATTTTCTGAGTTGGGGTATCAGAGAAAGGATGGATTGAGCTGAGGGCCATGAAGGGCTGGTAAATTGAGTGTGAGTGGAGTAAGAGTTGTGGCATGTGTGTGCTGGGAGCTCATGTAGTGGTGCCAACTACTGAGAGATGTTGGGAGACCGAGCCACATGATGATTAGAATCGTGCCTTTAATTAGAATTTTCAGTTATTAAGTTGAGAAAGTTTTAGAAGTCATGGGATTTATGGAGAGTGCATGTGACTCTCATGCATGGAAGGGTGAAGTTTCATGTGAAGCTAGTGTGGAAGAGTGTACTATATCACCTAATATAGAACACTGGAGAGGTTTCTCAACTAGTGCATCAATTGGTATAGTTAACTTGATTGTACATTCCAATCATTTATCCAGTGTTTGGAAAAAGGTCGGTCTTGACACAACGTAATTGGAGGAAGGCCAACCTTGGGGTATTATTGTTTTCTTTGGATTGGATCATCAATTCAACCCACTGGAAATCCAATTATTTTAGTGACAGAGAAATTTAATCCATCAATATCTGAAGGAGAGGAGTTATCTGCCTAAAATTTTCTCCCATTTAGAGGTGGACAATGCATATGCCCAGTAAGGAATTTACAAGAATGAAAATATATCTTTTCTCCATAATATTGTGTAGAATTTCACTTGGAAGATGTTGCAAGGAGTGTTTTGAATATAACATGTGAAGTGTGTCAGTAGCATGTTCTCACTTGAAGGGTCATATATGATTTCCACAATTGAACCAAACGGTACAAGTCTCCAGATCAAGTGCAATAAAGTTTATACATGTACCTACATAGCATAATTAAAATGATTCTCATTAGTTCGTGATTGTTGGTGCATTGAAATGGCATAGAACTTGCAATGTTTGCATAGTAAGACATTGTTAGTGTCATCATCCCTATAGCAAACATTGTTGTTGATATTAAATTTTATGCAGATAATCTGTTAAATACGACAAAAAAATGTTTAGCGAAATTTGGTGTTTGTCATGCAAATTGTGGAGTACACATACTAAAAAGTGACCATGCTAAACAAATCGAGGAAACTATTGGAATTCATACGAAATGAGTTGTTATGAAACTACATAAATGTGATTTGAATTTTCTTAAGTTGTATATGCATCCTTTCAAATAGTCAATCCTTGTATGTGCTTAAAAATTATTGATTGATTTGAAATTTGGAGAAGTTTGTGTTTCAAGATGGCTAACCCTTTAGTGGAATCATACCTAAACAAAGAAATTAAGTTGGATGGCACCAATTACATGAATTCAGATTGCAAACATAGATGGAAGGATACAATGTTTGGTTGATAACAAGTGGTGATGAACTCAAGCCAGAGCTACAACTTCATCAATTCAAGATTGGGAGAAGTAAGAGACTAAGGAAAAAGTGTTATGGAGAATGTTTGTAAAAGACAACAAAATATTTCATATTAGAGACTACACAAACGAGACTTGGAAAATGCTCAAGGATTTGTATGAATCAAAAAAAAAAAATTGATTATTATCCCTAAAGAGTAAGCTTCTTTCAATTAAAGGGAAGAAAATGAAAGCATTAATAATTTTATTTCAAGAATTAAGGACTTTAGTGACAAATCTGGAGATATAGGTGAGGTAATGTTTAGCAATGACCTAGTCACTAGAACCTTGAATGGAATTCTATATGAGTATTGTATGTTCATTGCATGCATTGAAACAAGGGAGAAGGCTCCCACTTTTGACAAGTTAACATGTATACTTATGTAGGAGGAAGAAAGGTGAAGGAATTATAAACCTCAAAGTTCTAATTTGGCATTGTTGGAAAAAGGAAAACCACCTTTCAAAAGAAAGTCGTGGGATGGTAATAGAGGAGGGAATCCATCACATAGACATCCATCATTTAGTAATCCATTATTTTCAAAACCACAACCAAACATGATATTTCCAAAGGTTGATATTAAATGTCATTATTGTGGTGATTTTGGACACCACTCCAGAGGTTGCATGAAAAGGAAATACCATGAGTCCAAACGTAGAAATAAGAGGCACATTGGCAATTGTGTTAATATAGGAGAAACAGTGAATGTTGGCATCAAAAAATTTAGACTATTGTTATAGATGTTGCACCATCTACTAAAATAGATGGTCCAAATACTTGGTTTGTTGATTCTAGAAGGTCCATCCATATGTCATATCATAGGAACTGGTTTGAGAACATTCATGAAACTAACAATGTTACGGCTATATATCATGGAGATGATCATGCACACTATCAGTGACGTTACTGAATGGTCATGTTAAAATAATCCACAATGTGATGTATGTTCCTGGTATTAAGAAGAATCTAATCTCAGTTTGTGCTATAACATATTAGGGATTGAATGTTGAAAATGCAACAAGATGTTGGAGCTTAGTGAAAAGGAGTTGCCTTCACTAAGTGGGCCCGTAGGCTATTTTTGGCGCAAAGTCTATTTTTAGACATATGGATCATGGTCTATGATTTGAAGGATGCTATTTATGGATGATTGGTCATGTTGGTAAAAATAGATGGACCTCTATTTTTAGACATATAGGCAGAGTCTATTTTTAGGCTGCCAGTCAAAAAATAGAATAGTCAAATATTATTAGCTCTTAATAATATTTGGACTATAAACATTATCTTATCCTCTTGCAGCACTTCAGTTCAAGCTACGAATGTGGCACATTCAAGTACCAGAAGGAAATACACTTTTCCTATGGGTTAGTTGAGCTAATGCATGATGGACTTCAGTTAGAACTCAAGTGATTGAGTTTGGTGGAGTTGATTAAGGAGTTGATGGAGTTGTGTTAAGTTTGACTTAGTTGAACTAGTTGTATTTAGTCTAACTGACAAATACACTAGTGATGAGTGGTGTGAATTAATTATTAATTAATTCACTATTTATTAACTCATAAATCAACTAAAGAATACATCAGTTAACTCAATGCATGGACAGTTCAATGGAGACAAGTGTTAGAGGTGGGTGAAAGCTTGAGACTACTATCAGTTGTGACTATAGTTGTGCATGAGATTTGCACAATCATTGATTGAGATTGCCAATGAGGATTGCGCAGTACAAGCTAAGGGAATTCAAACTTGGATCTGATCTATTCTCAACTTGGATTGCGTAGTAGAGGCAAGCAAACAGAGGAGGAGATTTGAACCCGTGACTTGTTAAGATCTGAGCTCGTTTCTGTGTAGCATGTGGAGATAGTACTAAGTACTTGTGAGGAGTATTATACTATGTATTGTTACATGTTCTCTATCATTATAATATATAGATAGTTGGGGGTTTTCAGCTATATGCTTTCCCCATTACATACTATGTTGATATGTGTGATTGATGGTTCAATGTGCGCATGCGATTGTTTCTTAATTCCGCAAATTGATGATGAATGGTAGAGGAGGTTATGTATTATGCATGCATTTCATAAATAGTGTATAATCAGGATAATCTCTGTGAATAAGTGTTATATTATTCAAATTTCTACATTGAAGGTTGGATTTGTAAATTCACATTGTGTAGTAAAAGAAATGTTGTATGATTTCAATGTCATTACAACAAGAGTTAGAATTAGAGTTTTGCATAAGCTTAATCTAGCAACCAAAATCCATCAAGCATTGGCATCAATGACCCTGAGAACATAATATATTTGGCATCAAAGATATGGCCACATTAATTATCATGATCTATTACTGCTTAAAAAAAGAGTAATGGTAGGAGGGATTCCAATACTCAAATGAATATTCTGCATTTGAAAGGTGTGAATTAGGGGATATGCATAAGGAAGAGTCCCCTACTCATATAGATAAAAGGAAAAGAGATGTTCTAGAACTTGTGCCCATGAATGTATGTAGTCTTATGTAGACTAGATGCTTAGGTGGAGTATATTACTTCTTTATCTCTATTGATGATTTAATAAAATATACATGGGTATACTTCATGAGACAGAAGAGTGATGTATTTTAAAAGAGCTTAAAAATCTGGTTGAAAAGCAAACAGAAGAATACATAAATATCCTCCAATCAGATCAAAGGGGATAATATATTTCAAATGAATTCATCAAGTATTACAAATCCCTTGTAATCTTACAACGACACATAGTACAATATACTCCACAGTAGAATGGAGTACTTGAAAGAAAGAACAAAACCTTGGTGGAATGTGCATGAAGCATGTTAAAAGGTTAAAATATTACTAATTCTTTTTGGGTCCAAGTTGTTAAGACTGATGTTTACTTGAAAAATAGAAGCCCAACTACAAGTTTAGATCATAAGACTCCTTTTGAAGCAATTTATGGTTATAAACAAACACTAATCCATCTAAGAATATTCATTATAAAAATATTCTCTCATGTTTCGAAAGAATATAGAAGGAAACTTGGTGCAAAATCTATCAAGTGTATTTTCATAGGTTACTGTTCTGATCACAAAGCTTATAAGTTTGATATTTGTACACATAAAATATTTTGAAGCAAAGATGTATTATTTCATGAGCTTGTAGATGAAGGAAATAAGAGTGACATGTATGACGCATGTCATATTCCATATCAATATGATGATTTCAAATAGGAAGAAGATGATAATCATGAATAGAGAGAGGAGGAAGAATCCAACAACAAGGACACCTCTAGTTTCTAGTCACACCAAAAGGAAGAGATTATTCATCATGAACCGAGAAAAGAGATGAAAGATATGAAGTACCAAGTAGGTAATCTTGTTAAAATCAACCACTAGTAAGATATAAGGGTTATGCCTTAATGACAAGTTATTATAATTTCATTGGACCTTTGAATTTTGAAGAAGCTAATGAGCATAAAGAATATAGAGATGCAATGAAGGAAGAATATGTCTCTATTGAAGAATGATACTCAAGAATTAAAAAAATTGCTTGAAAATAAGGTACCCATAGGATCCAAATGGTTGTTCAAACATAGATTTAAAGTTGATAGAAGTACAAAATAAATACAGGGTTGGGGTGGTTGCAAAAGGTTATTCACAAAAAGAGGGAATTGATTATGAAGAAAGTGTTGCACGTATAGCTAAGTTAAATATAATTAAAATGATGGTTGCCTTAGCTACAAAACATGAATGGAAATTACACTAGTTAGATGTTAAGTTTTCTTTCTTGAGAAGGGAACTAAAAGAAGTATATAATGTTCAACTGTAATGGTTTGTTAAAAAGGGTCAAGAGAACCTTTTGTGCAAGTTAAAGAAGAATTATATGGATTGAAACAAGTAACAATATCATGTTATGTGAAGATTGATTTTTTATTTATTTAAAAAGGTTTTTATGAAAATAAAAGGTATCATTAATATGTATATCAAGTTAGATCAAAAGGGGCATATTATTATGATTTTCTTGTATGTTGATGATCTTATTATAATAGGAAATACTACTAAGTTAATTGATGAAGTCAAATGAAAATTTTCATAATAGTTTGAAAAGAAAGACCTTGGTGAATTACTTCTTTCTTAGGTCTTAAGATATGGAGAGAGGGTGGACAAACACTAGTTACACAAAGTAAGTATAACTAGGGAGCTAAACAAAAGATTCAAAATGGACCAATGTATGGCAATATCGATACCATTAGAACAATATGACAAAATCTACAGTAACAATGGGACAAGAGAGGTAGACGATAGACTATATAATCAGTGTTGGGAAGTATAAACTATATCACTATAACCAAGAAAGATATATCATATTCAGTTAGCATCCTAAGCCAATTCATGGCCAAACTTCTTAAAAACTATTGGTAAGAATTAAAGTGAGTTCTTCAGTATTTGGAAGGAAATTGTAGCTTTGGTATTAAATATATGATGATTTTCATGTTGAGTTGGCAAGCTATTCTGATTTATATTGGGACAGAAATCCTAATGACAGAAAATCAACTTCAGGATATGAATTTAGCCTTGGATTTGGGATTATGGCATAGAATAGTAGGAAACAACCAATTGTTTCTTTTCCATCTACTGAAGCCAAATACAAAACTTTGTGTAGTGTTATGTGTGAAGTAGTTTAGTTGAGGTGATTTTTTGAAGATGTAGGAGAAATATAGAAAACACTAACTATTATCAAGTGTGATAATCAAAGCACCATCAATCTAGCCAAGAATATTGTGCACCATACAAGATCAAAACATATTGAGACAAATTTTCATTTTGTTAGGGAAGCAATGTAGTCTAAGAAAATTGTTTTAGTTTATTATAGTTCTAATGAAAATGTGGCTAACATATTTACAAAGCCTCTTGGAAAGACAAAATTTGAAGTATGTAGGAATTGGTTGGGTATGGTAGAAAACACATTTCTCCATTAAGGAGGAGTGTTAGAATAATAATAGAGAAACCTAAAGATTCTCCTAAATGTAGAGATTTTATGTTGTTTAAACTATTTTTCTTAATTAGCCTTTGTTGGTTGTCAGTTCATATATTCTAAATAATGTAATCGTATATATGTAAGAGTTTGTTGGCTTGGTGAATGGAAGTGAGTGTTTGT
>APFE030415142.1:0-10220 GCA_000404065.3 Pinus taeda
ATAATGAGAAATCAATTTGGTAGTCCCAGTTTTGGAATCTAGGGGAAAATCTTTGTGTATATTTTTTTATGTTCTTGCCATTGTATATTTTTATGTTTTAAGAATTCATTTGCAAGTAATTTTTGTACATGGTTAAAACCTACATTTATTCCTGATAGCTAATATCGGAGAGAAACATTTTTCTATAATTTTATTCACATTCAAAATTACAAAAATACAAAAGTATTCAATTGTCACATTTCTAAATTACAAAATTCATATGTTGATCTCTTGTTCTTGATTAGATTACACTTGAATACTTTAGACTTAGATTCAAGGCTTTCCATTTGTATCATCTACTCATCTATCAAATGGGTGATAGGGATGCAAGTATCCATAATAAGCTCATGGTCAAATTTTGTCATCATCCATCTCCTTGGTTCACCTGCCTTAACTTTGATTTCTGCAAGATTAATCTAAGTTGCTATCACTAGATGGATGTATTGGAAATATATATATTTAGGCATAAAATATCTATAAATAATGTGACCACCTTGGTTTTTTACCTTTTCCAAAAAATGATCCATCACAACCATGTCACCAATTTGGCATGTGAACTTTCCATCTTCATACGATCACACCAACCTTAGTTTTACCTATGTGCACTGCATCAAGTAGTAGGCCACATTATCTTCATTTCTTGAGGGGGTGGTGACAACAAATATGTAACCTACAAACAAAATACAAAATATGTATTAGTTAGACAATCTAGATTTCACTTCATAGATGGAACCGTTAATGATGGACATTAGATACCTTCCCTTAGAACATTAAATACTCGACCATGATCAAGTGAAATGATAACCTATTCAATGTGAATCTCTTTCCACGTTGGAATTAGATTAAATCCCATTGGATTAAGGGGGACATATTTACACCATTTCACATAAAAAAAAAAATCTCATCGATCAAGGCTACATCCATCTTGCCCAATGTAAAACTCACAAAAACATGTGAGTTTTTTTGTCTTCATGGAAAATATTTCCCCATTGTCTTTGCTCTACACTAAGTGAAATTCCCTTGTGCCTTCTATAGTATTACAATACCAAGGAAATGACCTATTCACATCATCAAGTTCAACATTCCCAAAGAACCTATGCACATGCCTAATTTTTTTATGACCTTCATGTCCTAAATGGGATATACACCAGTTGAAAACATCTACTGATGATTTGAGTCAATTTGCATCATGGCTCATTTGGTACCTTCTAAGTGCTCATTTCATACAAGAACCTACACCATAATTCTCACCCTTTCCATGTCACATTTCAGAAAAAACTCTAAGTATTCTAAACATTTGTCTCCTTGTATAGATGACCCAACTAATAAAAATTTCCTATTGAATTGAACTGCCCTACACAACCATCTGACCAAATCCAATTCTTTTTTAATTATATGTCATTCTTTTTTAATGATTCACAAATAATAACAAAGATATATGACACGAAAAATGTGTCATGCTCATGATCAAAACTGATGTATAAGTGATACTCCTTAATCACATCACATGACTTGTTAGTGTTATCCCTACCATCAACATCAAATTATGCATATATGTATAGAACATGTATGGATATGGATAATTGGTCTTAGTGATAATACTCACTCTATATCTTTGTATGAGTAGTAAATGTGCAATTCTCGACAAATTATACCATTGATAAGATTGTGCCTACCAGGAGTACCTCATGAGAATTCTTAAATTCATAAGCTTGCCACCTAGACTTGTGGGAGTGGTTGAGATATTTATAGATCTGGTTTTGAAACTTCACCATGAATTCTGAAATAGGAATATCATCCTCAACATAGTTGATCCTCCTAATTGCAGAGTTGAAGAAGATGGTTGATTTTTCATGACATGCTCATATTGCTTCCATGTGACCATGACATTTGACATCCTAGATTTGTTGGTTTCAATAGGAAATTTCCTATGGAACAATGTAAAATCACCACACTCAGTGCATCATCTCCCACCTATACATCTTTTATTGTAAAACAACTCTTCTAGCTCCCGCTTGAAAACTATTAATAAAAAATAATCATGCACTCTAGGAGAGGAGGGTCGTCATGCTCGTTCTTCTTGAACAAATCCTGGAATGTGTCGTAATGAAGTTGGAATTCAATGTGATATCAAACATAACATGTGTCACGACTTACATTAGGAATAATAAATGATGGTTTCATTGACTTGACCATGCTTAGTTATATCATGACATGTGGATTTATTTCGTAAAAATCCTTGAACAATGCAACTTCTGTCATTTCTATAATGTGCTTAGTGTGATCTACATACTCACCTTTAGATATCCAATGTCACGTGACATGATTTCTACCTAGAATAGAAAAAGAATGAATCTCCAAAAACTCTACCACAAGTGGTATGATTCCTTCAAGAACCATGCCTTGGTAGGGTTTCATAGTGATAATATCCCAGCAAGAAGCTTCATTATTTTCATTTAGTAAAACCCTAAACTTGGTATGCTTGTGAAATGTTTGTCTAAAGACATGGAGAAATTTCAACATTGTTTCCAACATTTGTTGTCATGATGTACTTGGTGCAATAATAAGAGTTGTAATTACCCTAAATGCAACTCGAAAAGTTTTCTTGATTTTCCAAATATAGTGAATTTATTTGATATATTTTTAGTGACATTCACACATGCCTTCCTGCTTTTAGCATCTTGGATACCCAAAAGCTTTATGGCATGTTTTAATTTCTTATGTTTTGTCAACCCATGTAGTATCTAAGATTTTGTAGCAATTTAGTGTTTCTCAAAACACTGTCAAATGATGTTACTGACATGATCTCTTATAGTATGATTAAGGATAGGCTTCCCAAGGTCCTCTCTTATTCTTGCATATAATGTTTTTGCAAATATTCAACCTCTTTCCAAAGCACTATAGCTCCCTATTATCTTATTACCTTGAGAGGGCACAACCCATTCTTCTGGTGGTTGATCAACTTGATAGGACGTATCTTGTTCCTATATTGGTTGACCAACTTGATATGGCACATCTTGTTCATCTAAATGGTTGACCAAATTGATAGGGAACATCTTGTTTCACATGTGGTTGATCAATTTTCATACACCAAGAGTGGAGTAGAAAATATAATAATGATGAATCATAAGTATTTAATTTGGTATAAGGTGACTGAGGAGGAGTCCCTTGAATGGATCAACACATAAAAAGGTGTTAGGTACTTTGAAATCTACACATTTACGCAATAGGAAAAGAAAACTATCCTAGACACCTATGCATCTTGTCCACTCATTGCAAGTCACTAGAACCTTTCTACAAGCCATCACTGATGGGGGTCTCAAGCCTGTTAGATGGATGGTCTCACATACTCAATGACAATCAATTATAATGATGGACAATGGAGAGGGTACCAACAACCACCAAAATCCGATCCAGGTATTGTTGCTCTCCTTAAAATTCACCTATAGGGTAAGATAATTTACCTAATACTAGTCATTATGGTACCTTCACCAGACGAGGGTGAAGTAATTGGTCCTCTAACAGTATGTGATCAACTTAGAACCAAACTGGTGGGTAGTGACTAAGTGAGCACACTAACCAACATACCTCAAGCTTTACCTCTTAGTATCACAGTGTCACTTCTCCCATGAATTCTTTTTTATTTGGCGATGAAGAAATTTTTAAACTCCCTACTCATGTCTAAGATATAATAGAATTTTATATTCCAATTTATCATGTAATCAATCCCAACAATTAAAAAAACATTTTTTTATGCTCTCCGACATGTCTTACAATTAGAGAATATAATGATTTTAGCATATTCTTGTTATGTAGGGTGACCAAATTATTTGTTTGAAGTAAGTGGATTGTTGAATGAAAAGTACTCTTTTATGCAGGAGGGAAACTCATATTAATATGTATCATTTTTCAATTATATGCTAGACTGAAATGATCACTTTTTACTACAATGTAATTTATGACAACATTACATTCTTACAAATTATGACCAATGCCACTCACCAAAATTGCTAAAAAATTAGTTTATGAAAGAACAATTTTGACAAAAATATATAAAACTAACTTTAGCAAACAGTTAGGCCAAATAACCTAAAAAAATATTACCTAAGAATGTGAAACTTAATTAGAAAAAAATAAAAATCATCAAACCATTCCAAATAAAAAATAAGATCCTAATATTGATGATAAAGTAAATATTAATCTTTTACGATTCAAATTATATATACACTCTATAATTGGATTTTGGATTTAAAAAAACATTTTAATAGATGGAAACATGCATGATTAATCCTATAGATGCCTTTCAATTTTATTTTATTTTGTTTTTGTTTTTTTGTTTGTTTTAATATGAAAAGAGATCATTTTTTAATAAAATAATATTCATTCTCATAAATAAATTGGTGTTATACAAAGGAATTTGCGAAGCAATGATAATAAAAAATATGTTATCAAATTTAGTAAAATAATATTAATCTTCAATATAATAATTTTATACATATGTGAGTGATGCAATTCAAGAAGGCATGAGTCCATTCAAAAGTTAAGACGAACACATCTTTTTAATATGTATCATTATGAACATTGCTATAAGGTTTCTACTTTATATTGTTTTGAGAATCCTAGTTACATGTTATTTCTTTGCAACATCTCTAAGAAAATATGGATAAAATTAATAAACCAATCTTATTTAGTTAAGGATTGTTAAAAAAAGCTTTAAAAATGTGAGATGGGTGTATTGGTGTTGATATATGTTGCATAAAATTAATATGGGTTTCATACTAAAAAATTTAACTTTATTTGAAATTTCATAATCACACATTTCTATTAAAAAATAAAAAAATTCATATATATATAAATATTTTGTTATTCTTATATAAAAACAATCTATCATTTTCATTAACAATAATTTCAATACAGCATTCACTAGACCTTTGAAAATAGGAAAGAAACATGTCAGTTTTTTGCTACAATGATTTCATCATATTCAAACAACAAGAAACACCGTCTTCAATGAACCGAACTTGGTCAAGTCCCAACAACAAACTAGTTTTATGGATTTTTATCATTGTTTGAGAGCCATAAATCTTTTTTTGTGTGCAATGTTAGTGTTGTCTAAATTATGCCCAAATTTAGTTTTTTATTTGCATTGAATGTTTATCGAAAAACTAAATTTGATACATATTTTCATTATATTCAAACCAAAAATAGAATTTCCCTTTACATGTGATATTAAAATTTTTCCCTTTATCCTTTTTATAGATGTGGGGAAGACATGGATGTTGATGGTGTCTTTTATGAGAAATCCTTCTTTCACTTAGAAAATCCTTCAATTAGTGGCATGATTTGAAAAATATCATCAACCATAGTCCCTAAAATTGCTATCAACTTGAAACTACTTTGATGCCATGAATGTAGAATGTGTGAACACTTTTATGGTGCCATGTATTTTCATATGAGAAACTCCCAAACAAATTATGCACCTAGGGTTAATATCACTAGAGATAAGAACCTAGATCTCTTTCACAATTTTCTTTTCCAACAATGACAAGGTTGTTGATAAATGAGAAGGCAACAAAGTGTAGCACTTTGGCATATAAAAAATATATATACACACCTATTGACTCATAGACTCATTTTCATAGATACCTATTTCTAATAGACCAATTTTTGTGCAAGCACAAATCTACACTACACTTTGTATTTCTTTGAACACAATTATGCAAATTCTCATAACCTTCATGAGGATTGCAATAAGAAACTTGTGAGATATTCAAAAGGTATGTATCATAATTTAGGATTCAAGGCCCAACCATTATGTTATGATTATGGATGTCATGAATATTTCATGTTGTGATATGCTTAACAAAGAAATTCATGTTATATGTTATATTGTAATTCATGTAAATAATATGGAAATGTAATGATTTTCTTTGTTTAAATAGCATCCTTAGTTTTTGTGAGTTACCTTGAAACATTAAAATTATTAGGCAGTTCACATTTTGTATTGGGATATTAATCTCACTTCTCAGGTGGTTTCCAATTTGCAATGAACCACTAATCACAACAAGTGATTTTTCATTGACCACAAACCTTTATTTATCATGACAGACTTACAACATTGATACCTTATAGATATAAATGTAATTTATGTTGAACTCTAAATGAATGCCCATGTGCATTGATATATCTAATTAGGACATGATTTCTTCAATCCTTTCAATGAAGGTATAAATACCATAGTGTGTCACTTTTAAGTTAGATGTTCTTTAGCCCACAGGGTTTTGATTTGACGATGAATGGGTGTATTGTTAAGTAACTCCTTGCGATAGGTCACCAGTTCAAATCCCCCCTGGGTGCTAACTTACAAAAAATAAAATAGATGTTCTTCTCCTTAAAACATATTTTCCAAAAATAAATAAAACTATATATCATATACAAAACTGATGCTTGGCCTTGTGTTTTGTTGATTATTTGTGAAGCTTCATGAATTTGATCATGAATCTTTTGGACACAGTTAATGAAAACATAACTTTCACATTTGTACTTATTTTCTTCACCATCATTTCCTCAATAATATGTCCAAGAATGACCTTCGACATGAATTCAAGGCATTTTACTAAAGGTGAAGTACTTGCATTATGTTATACACTGCCTGATTCTCATAATGTTACATGTATGAGATGGAATCTCATGTCTTCAAATATTTATGATTAGATATATGGAACTAAACTACGGTGTGACATACTACATATATTTTTCCACCTATTAGTAGATGGATTGTGATTCTATTCTTTAACTTAGTATTCTACTTCAATCCCCATATAGTGTTCCAAAAGTAACTAAGAAACATTGATATATTTAGGGATGATCAATAATGGGAGGAAAGCTGGCACCTCTAGTGGATCAAAGAATAATTGTGTAACTTCTTATCCTAATAATTTATCTTCCTTAAAGGTACCATCATCAGAATTACATTGAAGTGATCCACAACTATCATTTCATAATCACTGCCCCACTTGTGGTCACTAAACCTATGATTAAATCTATTGATTTCAACTCCCATGGCCTCCTTGATATTGGAAGTGTAAATGTTTTTTCTATCTTCCAAATTGTTACCCTTAATATGTTATATAGTGCAAAACTTGTCATGAACTTTTCCATAATTTACACATCTTTTAAACCAATAGAAAAGAGTTAATAAAATTTGTGATTGTCTTCTCCAATCTCAAGTGTCTTGATAATTTGGAATGGCGTTCCTTGGGTTGTTATTTAATGTTTTTTATCTGTTTAAGGAACACACATAATTCTTAATAAAAATGTATTATTCCACAAGTAGTCTTGGAATTCCACATCTCGTCAGGTCATTGTACAATGCTACAAGATTACATAAATCTACACAATGTCCAGGCACTTTGATCTTAAAAGCTTGTTTAATGAACTAGTTCAAGGCATGGTGTTGTAAAAGCATGAGACAATGCAAAATCCATTCGAATGCTTCATGTTGCACATACTTCCACCACTAAAATAGAGTTGTTTGTGGTTCACTACACTAAAATGGTTGTGGTATTGATAAATCACTTCTTATTTTGTCTTGGCTCTATTGTTTCATTCTCCATCGTTTCCTTCTTTTGAATCATATTTTCTACTACATACAATATGGAGTAGGTAATATAAGAAGTGAGACAAATAATGACCTATACATGCATGAATTTGTTGAATTGGATAATCTTCTAGCTCTTATTATTATTTTAATCTCTCTCATTTTTTCCTTATCCTTTCTCTAGTCATTTCTTGGGCTTCTTTTTGGTTTGAGCTTGAGACCCTTTTAGAAAATGAATTTTCCAATTTTCCATGTTTGTTTTCAGTCTTTGTGCTGTTTCATTGTCATGTTATTTCTCCATGAATGAATGTTCTGTGTTATTTTCCATTTACAAAAGTTTAACTATGTTTTGTTTTATTTTTTTGGGTGGCAGAAGGAGCTCAATTGAGCTACTAACTTTATAAGGATCACAATGAATACCTTTAATATTTTGTTTTTGAGTTGGTGCGGAGTTTATGGTTGGAAGGGTTCAATTGGGATATAGTTCGATAGAGCTATGAAATCTCAATCAAACTATAGCTCTAACGAGCCCTTGTTTAACTACGTTAAAGACTTGATCAAGGGTTTAATAAACCATCAATTAAGCTATTTCAAATTTTACCTAAGGTGCTCGATCTAGTTTTTTAAGTGCTCAATCAAGTTGTTAAGGACCTAAAAAATAGAGGTTTAGCTCCCCTTCTATAGATTTCTCTGCAACACCATCTTGTAGCATGACGAACTCAAGGCAATATTTGTCCTTAAGTGGAAGCATTGATCACATTTTGTGAAGGAATCCTATATCCAATGGCATATGAGTTTGAAATTTTCAAATTCATACAATATTTTTCATCTAAATTATTTTGAACCTTATGCTTGAATTTTTTTTAGAGTTTCGAAGCGGCTAAATGAAAAATCAATAACATAAAATATACAAAACATTTTTTTTAATTACAACATCTTCATTATTGAGTCATGTTCAAAAGGGTACACTTTGTTTTTTAATTTATTTAATTAGTAAAAAACAATCATGCACACACACGTGTTCGAAAAATGAAATTCAAATATTAATTCACCAACTTAAAAAACTAATAAAAAATATAATTTTTCATAAAAAAATAAAGTTTCAATATGCATAATTTAGTGTTCTTTGTGTATATATATATATATATTATATATTATAATAAAATATATTATATATATATATATATATATATATATATTATATATAAATATATATATATATAAATATATAATATATATATAATATATATATATATATACATACATACAATAAGAGATACATATATATACTATATGCATGATCCACACACACACACACACACACATAAGTTATTGAGCGCGAACAGGCATATACCAATTAAGATGTGAGAAAATTTGCAAGGGAAAGCATTAAATTTAATGGATAATTGACAAATTAGATGACACTGACATTTTTTTGTGAAAAATATCATTATGAAAACAACATAATTCTCCACAAATTGTATTTTTACTCCAAATCAAAATTCACAAATCTTATATGAATTTTGAGGGCTTCAATTTGATACAAGAGTGAAATTTTGAAATTTCATTGTCACATTTGCCCAAAAGTGTGTACCATCTTCACATTTTCATTTGCAACTCTCCAAAGATAAAATGGAGTTTGCAACACATTTTTAGTTACTCCAATATTGCAATGGAAAATGATATAATGGGTAGATTCAAGTGTTTTACCTTTTAGGTGGATATGACATTTTACCTCTACCTTCTTTCAAGTTTCGACTGTCTCTCATTTTATCCTAAGGATTTTTGCATGTTGATGCATCATCCATCTCTATCTCAATGATTGAAATAAAGATCATATTTTTCTCCTTGATGATGTTTACACCTCTTTCCTCTAAAATTCTTTCTTCCATCTTCGCTTCTGCTACCACTTCCTTTGAGACAATTATGTGACTGATTCTTCCATTTCTGAGCAAGGCATATTGCTTCTTCAAGGGATTGAGTTGTTTTCTTCCTCTTCCTAAAAAATATTCGTAGTATTCCCCTCTCATAACTTCTTATTCTTGTGACCATCTTTACTTTTATACCTTTTATTACTTATCCTTTCCTTTTCCTTTATTGAGTATTGAGTATGGATGTCTCCATAGAATTAGCAGCCGAATAGTAGTGCGGAGGTGGGTCCCTTGTCCCACAAACAAGGGGATATCATACACCAATTTGGTGTTTGGCTTGGTTATGAACTTAAAATTAGTTAATTTCTATTTGATCTTTTTTCCCTTCTATTGTTTATCTTTTCCTTTAATATTGATTTATTTTTTGATATATATGTTTTCATAAATTCTTTTAATGATTATTTTTTCCTTAGTATATTTAGTTTTATTAGTTCTTTAACCTTTTTATATTTATTTAAGTTTTAAGTAAAAAACTAAATAAAATACTTAGTCAAAAACTAATATTTATTTCATCTTCTTCTTAGTCAATACTAAATGAAAATACTTATTTAATCAAAATCAACATTTATTTATTTATGTATTATATTTTTAATTATAGATTATTTAGTCAAATCATGTTTATTTTTATCAAACTTGAATAATAAACAAAA